>PVIH01009409.1:17308-82746 GCA_004025045.1 Sigmodon hispidus | reverse complement strand
AAAACTCAAATCCAAGTGGATCAAAGACCTCAACTTAAACCCAGCCACTTTGAACTTGATAGAAAAGAAAGTGGGAAATACACTTCTACGAATTGGCACAGGCGACCACTTCCTAAATATAACACCAGTGGCACAGACACTAAGACCAACAATCAATAAGTGGGATCTCCTGAAGCTGGGAAGCTTCTGCAAAACCAAGGACACTGTCAATAGGACAAAACAACAGCCTACAGAATGGGAAAAGATTTTCACCAACCCTACCAGTGATAGAGGACTGATCTCTAAGATATATAAAGAGCTGAAGAATCTAGAGCCCAAAACCTTGAATAACCCAATCAAAAAATGGGATATAGATCTAAAAAGGGAATTCTAAGCAGAGGAACTATGAAAGACTGAAAGACACCTGAAAAAGTGCTCTTCATCTTTAGCCATCAGAGAAATGCAAATCAAAACAACTTTGAGATACCACCTAACACTTGTTAGATTGGCTAAGATAAAAGGCACAGATGACAGCCTATGTTGGAGAGGATGCAGAGCAAGGGGAACACTCCTCCATTGTTGGTGGGAGTGTAAACTTGTTCATCCACTTTGGAATGCAATATGGAGGTTTCTCAGAAAATTGAGAATCAATCTCCCCAAGGAACCAGCAGTACCACTTCTGGGTGTATACCCTAAAGAGGCATATTTACACTCCAAAGGTATTAGTTCAACTATGTTCATAGCAACATTATTTGTAATAGCAAGAACCTGGAAACAACCTAGATGTCCCTCAACTGAAGAATGGATTAACAAACTGTGGTACATCTACACAATGGAATACTACTTAGCAGTAAGAAAAAAATGGTATCCTAAAATTTGCAGGCAAATGAATGGATTTGGAGAATATCTTCCTGAGTGAGGTATCACAATCCCAGAAAGATAAGCAGGGGATGTACTCACTCATTAGTGGTCTCTAAACAAACAAACAAGAAAAAAGCCAAGCATGCCCAAGCTGCAAACCACAACCACTGCACTGCTTGGGATCAGAAACATCCTGGACTGACCCTTCGGATGCCACTCCAACTATAGGAACACCTGACTCACTCTTGAGGAATTGGGGACAAAACTGGATTTGCCAGGAGTGGAGACTGAACTAAGCATTATTGGGTCAATGGGACCATAGGACTGTCTGCTCCCTGCCCAGGGAGGGGATGGGGAGTTGTGGAGAAGAAAAAATGACCTGATGTGACGGGAGGGGGAAGGGACCTTGAATAAGGATATACAGAGATGGAAAAAAAATTCAGAGGGAAAGCTGAACACAAAGTAAATATATGTGTAGCAATCTTATTTGCATTATCACCCTTCATATGTCATGCTTTTGATTTTTATCTTCTTTATAGTTATTGTTAACTTATCAGCATTTTAAATTCATTTTACTGTTTTTCTTGATAAATACAAAATAAATAAAGAAGAAGGAAAAAAATAAGACACTGTAGGAACACATAGGTAAAGTAGAAAAAAAAAAAAGAAAGAAAAAACTTCTGGAGGCATCACCATACTTGACTTCACTCCACTCTAAAGCTACAGTAATAAAAAAATCTTCGTATTGGTATAAAAACAGACGTGCACAATGGAATTAAATTGAGGGCTCTGACATTAACTATACACCTATGAACACCTGAGTTTTGGCAAAGAAACCAAAAATACACAGTGGAAAAAAGATAGCATCTTCACCTAGTGGTGCTGACATAACTGGATGGTGGCATGTAGAAAATTGTAAATAGATCCATGTCTATCCCCTGCACAAAACTCAAGTCCAAGTGGATCAAAGACCTCTACATAAATCCAGTTACATAAATCTGATAGAAAAGAAAGTAGGAACAAGGATATACAAGGACAAAAAATATGACTTTATTCATAATAAAAAAGAAAAGAAAGTAGGAAATAGCCTTGAATGCATTGGCACAGGAGACCACTTCCTAAATATAACACCAGGAGCATTGAGAACAATTAATAAATGGGACCTCCTGAAACTGAAAAGTGTCTATAAGGCAAAGGACATAGTCAATAAGACAAAACAACAGACTACAGAGTAGAAAAAATATCTTCACCAACCCTACATCTGATAGAGGGCCAATCTTTAAAAATAAAGAACTCAAAAAACTAGAGGCCAAAAAAAAACCCCAAATAATTAAAATTTAGAAATGTAATACAGATATAAAGAGAGAATTCTCAAAAAAAGAATCATAAATGGCTAAAAGATGCTTAAAGACCTGCTCAACATACTTAGCCATCAGGGAGATGTAAATCAAAGCAACTCTGAGATACCATCTTACACCTGTCAGAATGGCTAAGATCAAAAACACAATGACATACTGTGCTGGAGGGGATATGGAATAAGGGAACACTCCTCCATTGCTGATGGGAATGTAAACTTGCACAGCCACTTAGGAAATCAGTATGGTGATTTCTTAGAAACCTGGGAATCAATCTACTCAATGATCTAATAATACTACTCTTGGGTATATACCCAAAGGATGCGCACTTATACTACAAAGACATTTGCTCAAGTATATTCATAGCAATATCATTTGTAATAGCCAGAACCTGGAAACAACCTAGATGCCCCTCAACTGAAGAATGAATTTTAAAAAGTGATACATTTATACAATAGAGTATTACTTGCAGAAAAAAATGACATCCTGAAATTTGAAGGCAAATGGATGGTACTAGAAAAAGCCATCCTAGTGAGGTAGCACAGACTCAGAAAGACAAATATGGTATGTACTCACTCATAAGTGAATTTTAGACATAAAGTGAAGGATAACCAAGCTATAATTCACAACCCCTGAGCAGCTAGGTAACAAAGAGGATCCTAAGAGAGACATCTATGAACTCCCCTGGGAAGAGAAAATAGAGTAATTTTGAAGTAAATTGGGACCATAGTGGGAGGGGGTAAGAGGAGGTGGAGAGAACATGAAGGAATGAGATGGTTGAGTTGGGGGAGGGACAGAGAGGGAGAAAAAGAAAGAGATATCTTAATAGAGGATAGAGGAAGCCACTGTGGGCTTAGAGAAAAACCTGGTGCTAGAAAAATACCCGTGAATCCACAAAGATGACCTCAGCTAAGACTCCAAGTAATGGTAGAGAGGGTGCCTAAACTGACATTCCCCTATAATCAAATTGATTACCACCCTAATTGTCATTACAGAAGCTTTATCTAGCAACTGATGGAAGCAGATGCTAGATCCACAGCTAGGCACTGGTTTGAGCCTCCCAGTCCAGGTGAAGGGAGGAAAGAGAAATTATATAAGCAGAAGGGTCAAGGACATGATGAGAAAACCCACAGAGACCGTTGACCTGAGCTATTGGGAGCTCACTGACTCTGAACTAACATCTGTGGAACCTACATGGGACTGAACTAGGCCTTCTGAATGTGAATAAATGTTGTATGGCATGGACAGTTTATGGGGCCTCTGGCAATAAGACCACAGTTTCTTCCTAGTGCATTAACTGGCTTTATGGTGATATATTGTATATTTAATAAAAAAAATAGTCTAGAATATCTGAGGAAAAGCCACCCACAGAGCCAAGCTGTGAAGGCCAGAGAGTGATGACCCATGCCTTTAATTCCATCACTCAGGAGATAGAGATTCATCACTGAGTTTAAGGCATAGCAGCCAGGTAGTGGTAACTCACACTTTTAATTATAGATCTAGGAGAACTGAATCAGGAAGTAAAATAGCTGGACAAGGAAAAAAATTATAAGGCAGGAGAGGGAGGAACCAGTCAGTCTGAGGACCTGTGAAGACAGAACCTACCCTGTTCAACCAGAGGAGTTCACTGGGTGAGAATTGGCTGTGGTTTGTTCCCCACCTCTCTGATATTCCAGCTTTTCCCTCAATATCTGGCTCTAGGTTTTTATTATAATACTAGGTAGAATTTGTGTAATATGGCTGCTTGGAGTTCATTCCCTACAGAGGAACCTCTTGCTCAGTTTTGATACTGGGGGGTGGAGGGGTTTGGTTCTACTTCAACTGGATATGCCAGACTGTGTTAATTCACCTTGGGAGTCATAACCCTCTCTGAGAAATGGATAGGGGGATGGGGTGAGGGAAAGCTGGGGGATGGATGAGAAGAGGAAAGGGAGGGGAAAGGGTGGTGGATATGTTAATATCCCAAGCTAGAGAACAGAGAGCAATGAGGAGGTGGCAGAGGTTCTAAATCCTCTTTCCAGGCAAGATCCCAAGGGTCCTAAGGTCCTAGCTCCACCCTCTAACAGTTCTACTTCATCCCAACTTCCAGTTACAAATGTCCACTTACCAAGCCTCTAGCATACATGTCTGTGGGGAACACTGAAATTCTAAACCATAGAAAGGAATATAAGGAAACATTGAGTTCTGAGATGATGTCACAGTGTCATAGACTAAAACCAGATTCTATTTATCAGAGAGCATCCAAGTCCAAATCCATCTTCCAGTTCCCTCTTATTTACTCAAATCAGTACTAACTGGATTATAAACTACAGGAGCTTTGCTTTGCTAATTCTACATCACTAGTGTCTAGAAATGTGCAGTAAAAGTGTTTAATAGATACTCTTGTAATGTTTTGATTGTGGCTTTTTAAACATGTACATAGTGCTTAGTGTATCATGGAAATGATCTGAATTTTCACACTTCAGTCTGACAGCCACTAGCCACAAGCAGCTATGAACACTTAAAAAATCAGTCTCTCAAAGTTAACAAATTGAATTTTAAATATTTTAAATTTTATTGAATTTCACTATTCTTAATTGAGATGACTTAAGAACCCATGGCTACCATGATGGATATCAAGGTAATAAGTCCCCTAAAAATGCTGTGGTGTGTAGCCCAGTAGTGCTGGTACCATCTGGAAGTCTGTTAGAAGTACATAATCTCAGGACCTGCCATTGCCATACAGAGCCAGAGTATAATTCTTTTCCATATATGTATATACTCACCAAAGTCTGAAGCTGTTATGATCAAAATATAGTGGTTTAAAAAAAAAAAAAGTCCAAGAACTTTTCTGTAACATTAGCACCTTCACCTTTCTTATTGCATTCAAGCCTCATAAAAAATACACATCATGGTATCACTCTTCCCACTTTATAGATGAAGTAATTGAAGCACTGGATGATTATGTTATTTACTTAAAGCCACAAAATGGAAAGGGCAAATGGGCCCATAAGCCAGGGTTTCTTCTGTTAAGCTCTCTTTCTGCACTGTCTAATAAGATGGACTTAGGTGATTTCAGCATCACCATATCTTTTGATATGGCTCTAAATGGAATAATAACTTATTCCTGCTGGAAACATGAGCTGCAGATGTAACTCAGGATAGATATGTTGTAGAATGGAATAGAATTGTAGAGGCAGGTAGAAACTTGACTCTTAACTTCCAGCCTCCTTACCCATAGTTAAGAGAGAAGGAATTAAGACATGACCCAGACTTAATGGCTACATATCTTTTAACTAGAAAGTGTGGCCTCTTTCTTGCTTGTGTATACGTATTTTCTTAAGTATGTGATTTCATCATTTTAAAGGATTGGAGTGATTTTTTTTTCTAACAAATCGTGGATTGCATTTGTTTGGCTTATTCTCTTTGACACTTAGCTTTCTCTTATTTTTCAGAAATGGTGAGGAGTAAGAATAAAGATAAGATTAAAGATATGTAGTTAGGAAGCAACTGCAGACTCCCAGGAAAAGTTATAATGATCTGAACTCTAACACTAGAATAGAAATTCTATTAAGAATTCCCTTTGGAAAGGTCCCGTGGGTGAAGGAAGGTCTGTCTCCAAAATGACTGAAGGTTAGATGAAAAGGTTGGAGAGAAATAAGCAGTGCCTTCAAATATGAATTCCAATCAAAGAAAGGTCACAAGGACTGAGGCGCACAGGGCTTGCTCCACTGTCTATCAGGCTCACATGAAAGCACCACTCAGACTTATATTAGCTAGATTAGGAAGTGAGTCTAGGGATGTCAGGTTGACAAGAAATCTGTAATAAATGTGTACTTCCCAGTCACTGTGGCACCTTCTACAAACACTCTCTTCCTGGCTAACTTCCACTACCCGACAGTCCTTATCTTTGCAGAAATGAAGTCCTAAAATGAAGGGACTTTCTGTGGTTCAGGAACCAACCATCCAACCAAACAGAACACGCAATGCCTCCCTTCAAGAAACAGAACAGTGAATCTAGGTATATGTAGACCTAATTTGCAAACCAATAGTCAAATCTAGTTAACTATAGCATTTCAATAATTCTCTTATACTATTTTTAACTATAAGATTATAGATCATATCTTTATAATTTTGTCTGAAATGATGCATATATCTTGTGATAATCTTCTTTCAATGTCATTTTGTTCTTGTTTTGTTTTGTTTTGAGATAAGATCTCACTATGTAGCCCCTGACTGGCCTACAACTCACAGAAATCTGTTTCTGCCTCCCAAATATACTGGCATTAAAGTCATGCCTGGCCTTCAACACCACTTTTAATTTCATTCCTGATCAATTATTATTTCTTCAGAAATAGGAAGATAAGTACCAAAAATAGATGAATATATATCCATCATCTAGAACTGTGTTTGAATTATTTTTTATAAAATTATGTTCTAGTTCTAGACAACATTTCCTGTGTTCACTGGGCTCTTCTCACCCCCCTTTCTGCTCCCACAGAAGTGGTCACTGTCTTGGACTGCACGCATATGGTATATTGTATTTGATTTTGGTATATGTTGTAGTTTATGCATGTGTACAAAATATTCATGGATATGTGTGTATGCATGTGTGTGTATGTGTGTGTGAGTGTATGTGTGTGCGTGTGTTTGTGTGTGTGTGAGTGTGTGTGTGTGTGTGTGTGAGAGAGAGAGAGAGAGAGAGAGAGTGCACATGTAAAGGCCAGGGTGACATTGAGTGGCCTTCTCTACTCTTCTTCACTTTGCTTTTTAAGTCTGCATTGAATTTAGGTCTCACCAATTTGTTAACACTAACTGGCCCATGACCTCCAGAATCCTCCTGTCTCTGTCTTCCAGGAAGGCACTGGGGATCTGAACTTATGTCCTTATGCTTAAACAGCAAGCACCTTACTGACTGAACAAATTTCCTAATACAGTATTGTTTTTAATGTAAGAAAAAATTGATTGTATTACTCTTCACACTAAAAAAATCTTAGCAATTATAAATCAGACATTGTTTACATTTGCAATGAGACAATTGAAGATGTATTCTGACTAAAAAAATGAATCTTGACATTTGCTAGTCTCCAAGTTTGGGAATATGTCAAACTCTACAAAATAATGTACAGAAATTTTATTTAAAGGTATATATGAAAAAGTAAAACAAACAAACAAACAAATAATTCATATAAAAAATATCAGGTCTTTTTTTTTAAAGAAAGAAAGAAAGGAAGGAAAAAAGAAAGAAAGAAAGAAAGAAAGAAATGGTTTGCATGTAATTGGTAAGGACTTACCATATGGGCACATAGGAAAATGGCAACAGTTAATAGGCATGAATTTCAATTATACATTAGTCACAATTTACATTCATCCAGTAATCTAACTCTTTTTTAAAGAAAAGGAAAAACAAATTATTACATTATTTGATTTAAAAATACTACCAACATAGACTCTAACACAACTGTTTTTACAAAACATAGAATTATGTCACTGTAATGCATTTGATTTATTTTTATTATTACTGTATTTATCAGAGATATGGACTTTCTGATCTCTAAAGTGTAAGATGAAGCAATTCTTTAACCTCAGCTTCCCACAAAGCCACAACAACATCAAACTTAAAGAGTACTTTAAAAAGTAAAAATTAAAAATATAAACATATCATTAAGAATAGGTTCTTCATAAAGAAAACAATTATAACTTTTAAAATATTTTTAGAGTCTATATTCATATCCCAAAAATCAACTTGCATTAAGTCCTCTGTATTTTTACATTCATCTAAGTGCATGAGGAATTTTTGGAGGGCTTAGACAGAATTTGTCATAACACATAAATTTATTTTTCATGTGTGTTTAACATAGGTTCTCATCATCTAGCCTAAATTTGTAATTTGCCTACCTCCCAAGTGTCAGGAATGCCTTTGTGTACCACCATATAGGTACATAATGAAAAATTTTCATTCAGTGTGTACTTGCATTAGAGGGGAAATAATTGTATTTGTATATCACTTATAGCTAATGTTCTTCACACTTTTTTCATTATTGATAACTGGAAATAAGCTGACTATAAGCAATTTCACATTTCTTACTAATCTAAATTTACCCAGGATTTTAGCTGGTAAATGGAACTAGAATGATGAAGACTTTCCCACTTTTTTTTATATATAAAGCTTGTGTGAATTTTTTGATGTCTTAAGGTGATAAGATAGAATGAAAGCTTGTCCACATTTGCCTCCACATATAGGTTATCTCTGTAATATAAACCCTTTTATGAATTTGAAGATAAATGAGATCAATGACAACTTTCCTCATTGGTCATATATGTAGGTCTCTCTCCATGGTTGCTTTTATCACATAAGTGAAGAACCTTCAATAAATGAATTCTATCTAGTACTGGTTGCCTTTATAAGATTTCTTGGGGCCAGCTCCAGTGGTGACCAGGGAGGGAAGCTTGAGTCAGGCATGGTGGTCGGGAGAATCTACCAGCCTAACTGAGTAGCAGTCAGAGTACTCTTTATTTATACAGAATTCAATAAGCATATTGTCCAAAAACATAGAACATATCATTTTTGGTTTTGGACATATGTTTAACTTTTTCTCTTACACATCTAGTGTCATAAGTTTAGTTATCACTGATAAACTGTGACGAAACAGAGGCATCTTTCACAGTCATTTTCACCCCAGTTTAATCAACACCAGTATAATCATTTTTACTCATCAACCCCATAATTCACTTTTTCTTTTTTTATTTAAAAGCTTTTTTAAGTGGTTTTATTTGTTTGTTTCTGCCATGTTGTGTTTTTTTTTTTTTTAAAAAAAAAGCCAAATCAACTTGGTCAATTGAATATGGATTGAAACCTTCCAAACAGTTGGCAAAAACAACCCTTCCTTCTTTATAAATTGATTATCTTGGGGCATGATACTACATTGCCTATCATACAGTAATTCAAGTAAGTGGGAAAAAAAACAGTGTGAAGATTTGACTAAGAATTTCTTAGTTTCAGAAGCTTCTGTAACGCAAAGGACACAGTCAATAAGACAAAATAAAAGCCTACAGAATGGGAAAAGATTATCACCAACCGTACATCTAACAGAGAGCTAAAATATATAAAGAACTAAAGAAACTAGACATCAAAATACCAAATAATCAAATTTTAAAATGGGGTACATATCTATCTAACCAGAGAATTCTAAACAGAAGAATTTCAAATGGCCAAAAGACACTTAGAAACCTGATCAACATCCTTAGCCATCAAGGAAATGTAAATTCAAACAACTCTGAGATACCATTTTATACTTGTCAGAATGGCTAAGATAAAAAACACAAATGGCAGCCTATGTTTGAGAAAATGTGGAGTAAGAGGAACACTCCTCCATTGCTGATGGGAATGTAAACATGTACAGCCACTTTGGAAATCAGAATTACAGTTTCTTAGAAAACTGGAAATCAATCTACCCAATAGTCTAATAATACCACTCTTGGGCATATACCCAAAGTATTCACATTTATACCACAAGGACATTTGCTCAACTATGTTTATAGCAGCATTATTTGTAACAGCCAGAACCTGGAAACAACCTAGATGCCCCTCAACCAAAGAATAAATTTTTTAAAATGTGGTACATTTACACAATGGAGTATTACTCAGCAAGAAAAAAAAATGACATCTTGAAATTTGCAAGCAAATGGACGGAACTAGGAAAAAAAAAAAATCCTGAGTTAGATAACTCAGACCCAGAAAGACAAACACAGTATGTTCTAAATATGTCATAAATTAATTTAAACACAAAGCAAAAAATAAGTAGACTACAATCCACAATGCTGGAAAAGCTAGGTAACAAGGAGGACTCTAAGAGAATCATCCATGGATCCCCTTGGGAAGAGGAAATGGAGAAGAAACCTCAAGCAAACTGGGAGTAATGGGGAGATGGGAAAAGAATGGGGGAGAGGGGGATGCTCTAGTTGGGGGAGGGACAGAGAGAAAGAGATATCACCAGGGAGCCATTTTGGGGTTAGGGAGAAACCTGTAATCCACAAGGATGACCCCAGCTGAGACTCCAAGATATAGTGGAGAGGGTGCCTGTAATCATCTCCAAATTGTCATCATAGAACCATCCTCCAGAAGCTGATAGAAGCAGATGCAGAGAGCCATGGCTAAGAGCTCCCAGTCGAGTCTAAGAGAGAGAGGGGAGGATTATATGAGTTGAGGGGTCAAGATCATGATGAGGAAACCCACAGAGACAGCTGACCTGAACTACTGGGAGCTCACTGCCTCTGGACTGCGAGGTGGAGAACCTGCATGGGACCAAACTAGGCCCTGTGAATGTGGATGACAGTTGTGTGGTTTGAGCAGTTTGTGGGGCCTCTGGGAAGTGGGACTGGAGCATGAACTGGCTGTTTAGAACCCTTTCCCTACGGAAGGATACCTTTCTCAGCCTTGAAACAGGGGGATGGGCTTGCCCGCACCCCCAACTTGATTTGTAGACTTTATTAATAGACTCCCCATGGGAGACCTTACCCTCTCTGAGGAGTAGGTGGGGGAAGCTGGGTGATGAGCTGGAGGAGGGGAGGAGAAACTGTGGTGTGTATGTAAAATGAAAACAATACTAAATAAAAAAAAGAAATTCTTAAAGAGTCAGCCATGGTGGTACCTGTCTATAGCATGTAGCTCAGGAGACTGAGGCAGCAGATCAGTATTCCAGGGCCAGCCTGGGTAACATAGTAAGACCTTATGTCAAATAATGTTTCTCTGGGAGAATGTAGATTTATTAGGAAAAAGTGAGAAAGAACTCCTTACAGTGGGAGGGGCTCCAAGGGATAAATACCCTCAGTGATGTTTTTTGTTTGTTTGGTTGGTTGGTTGGTTTTGTTTTTTAAGCATGCTAAGGATGTGCCTAGCATGCATCAAACCAATAGGTTTAATCAACCCAATGTTGCAAAAACAAATGAACAAATCCCTAGAGAGTTTTTAGAGAGTGTGAAATGGAGGTTTCTATTGCAAAGCACAGAGTAACTTTGGATATTATTTTTTCAGTCACACTGTAATAAACTTTGACCTGCTTCCTGCCACAAACTCTGAGGCATACTGTATAATCCTTCTTCCTAAAGCTCTGGTCTCCTAAAACAGAGATGGTCTTCCTTTCCAACTCCTAAAGCTTGTAATTCAGTGAAATCCACATATCCTCACGTGGCTGAAGATGAAACATTGGTGAGAATCTAGTTCCAGCCCTCTTTAGTTCACAGGAACAAGCAGCATATATTATTTTTAGTGTTTTATTCTGTGACCTCATGTTGAAATGCTTTGAATTTGTCACAGTGTGAGGACTGACATCACAGAATGTGCACCCTGCTACAAGTCAGACCCCTACACACACACACACACACACACACACACACACACACACACACACACACTTGGCCACTAGAGAGACAGCGGCCATTTGCTGGACCGCCTTGGGTGGCAAAGAGCTAGAATAGGAATATAGAACTTGTTTGGAGAACTCGATTTTATTTTGCAACCCAACTTCCTTGTTTACTATGGAGTCTGACCTAACAAAGTTCTCTTGCTCCCCTTAGGGAATCCTCACTGATGAGATAAGGGAGAAGCAGCCACTCTGACCATTCAAAGGCCATCCCATGGCTTGCCACATGTATCTCAGTGCCAGGAGAGACATCAGGGAGAGAATGAGTGTGAACCATGTGCACTCCATACATATACACATATACATCACATACATATGTGTCATATATGTATGCATCATATACATATTTACATGTATATACACATATACAAACATATATACATATGCATCCCTGCTGTGGGTAGAATAAAACACACACTTCCTTACTTGTAGTTGCCTCCATCCTTTGTGACCAAAGCAACTGAGTCCATTTTCCTCTGTAACTATGAAACTGAAGAACAAAGATATGCAGAAGTGATGAGGGAATATACTACCTCACAACTACCCTTAGCTATTCCACAGATTATTTGTGAAGTAGAAATACATGGAATCAGTTGGCAGTCCTTTCAACTAGTCACACTGAGCACCACGATGTGAAATCACTTGGGAGACTCGAAAGGAAACGCTGATAGGCCGTCAGGGGAACTTTCCCCTCCACTCCTGTTTCTCCTTTGCTATGGCAGGAACTGTGGTGGAAGCTGGTTTTGACAGCTAGCCTAGTGAGAAATTATCTCCTTGTCTTATTGTTTTGCATTTGCAATTTCTCTCTCTGTTTTGTCTACAGCCTCATTAGGCCCTCAATGAACCCTCTCCTGGAAGAAGACAAAGGTCCCTCCCCCGCAGTTTAGCCTTGGTTTCAGCTGACCCTAGGGGATCTCACTCAGACCAACACTGGAAGTTGATTTCAGTCCTAAACTTCCTGTGCCTGCATCCCCAAAGCTGGCTGAGGAAAGAGGAAGCTCCAGGAAGGCAGCGCCCATGGATGGAAGTTCCCCATCCCCTTGGCCCAGTCAATCTCCACTGGACTCTGCTATGGGTTCCTTTCTGCTAATTGTAGTTTAGAAAGGCCAATTTTGCAATCAGTTGGCACAGAAATTGAGCCTGCACCTTGCCCCCCCCCCACTGCAGTTTGGTTTTCAATAGCTTGATTAGGTTAAGACTTCCTACTCAGGAAAATTACTTTGTTTCAAAGAGGCATTTAGGGTTACAGAAGAAAACAATCTTTATAATGTAGCATACTTAAAGGCAATCCAGCTACAGTGTATCAGTTTTTAAAAATTCAAACCAGCTATACTTGTTTAATAATATGTAGCAGGTGTCTCAAGTTCCCTCTCTCTTATGGTGAGCACCCAAAAGAATACCACCTGATCCCCACCATACCCTTCCAAGGAGTAGGCAGTTATTATACTCTGTTTTCTAGCTAAAAACTGTACATAGAACTGTCTATATGTATATCTAAAGCCAAACCCAACAGTGGAATGCTTCCCCTCTTCCCAGCTGCATTGGTCCTGTCTCCTATACATCTTTATAATTCTGTCTTCTGGATGTCTTCTGAACAACCCAGTTACTTTCATTTTTCTATTGTAGCTCTCAAGATGTCTAGAGAGAGTGTTGAGGGCAGGTTGTATGGAGACCTTTTCCTTGTCTGTTCACCTCAGAAAGGGAGCCCATAAATCCCATTCTATTCTTACTTATCTGTATTTATGCTATTGTCTATGTTTTATGATGACCTCTAATTAATGATAATCATCAATATATAAATTTTAAAAGGGTCACAATTAAGCTTAGAACACACTCTGCCTCCACTCTTTCCTCCAACCACACTGGCCTCCAAGCCTCCTAAATGTTGCCTCCTTGGGTCTTGACTTGATATGAGCTCCTTTTCTTAGATATTTTCATAGCTCACTACACTTTGATTCTTATGCTATGTGGAATAATTCTATGACTCTGTGCTTTTTTTTTTGCCATGAAAAGGAAATAATAATGACACTTCCCTTATATAATTAGTACAAAGATTAAATTAAATCACACACAAGCACAGAGTCTGATGAAAAGAGATGCTTAAGTCGGAGTTGTGATTATGGTTGCCATAGCTGCCTAATATCTTATTTAACCAAAGTACCATTCATGAGATTTGGCTGCTAGAGAGTCAGTGAGATGATTAGATGTGGACAAGATGGCAGAAGCTAATGACTAAAAAACAGACCTCAAAACATCACCTGATTAGGGAGGCTCTCCCTTATCTTCTCCATTACACACACACACACACACACACACACACACACACACACACACGCGTGTGCACACAGGCACTCAGGGAGTGGAGAGTGGGGTGTTGGGGGTGCTACTCTGTACTTCTGTCCCGATTATCAATTGTATGACAACGAGCAGCACCAGGGCTGGAACTTTGCCTCTTTTGTTTACTATTTTATCTTTAAAGGCTAAAATGGGACTGTAGACTATAGTTCTCAAGAAAGGAGTAGATTGATGTACTCTTCTGGGTCCTGATTTTTCTTTTTTTTTTTTTTTTTTAACTTCATACTGTTTGACTGCTTGATAGCACATTACATCTTAATTCAACTCATTTCTAGTAATCTACTTGCCACTTGGCCCATCCCGTGGCTCACCTGGATTCCTTACATGTCTCTTCTTGGGGGTCGGATGGCGACTGGCTAACTCCACCCTCCTTCTACCTGCCTGTCCTCTGATCCTCCACCCCACTTCATGATCCTGTCTCCGTAGAAGAGCAAGGACCGTACTTGAAAAACAGAGAAAGGTCACAAACAGCAATCAGTTTAGGGCAAAGGTGTTTAGCAGTTTCTTTAGGAGTAGTTTATTGAGAGATAAAGAATCTGCCCTGCAAGGAGGCTTATTAACAATCAGGAAGTAAGCAATTGAATAATTTCAGGAAATTCCTGAAACTCACCAGATGCATTAGGCTCCTCTTTTCCCTATGTAAATATAAGTAATGACTGCTGAGAGACCCTCTCAGACCAGCTATGCTGCTTGAAAGGGACAGTGGCCAACTGAGTTGAAAAAGATAGAGATCAGCCAAATTACCTAGAAAAGATACTCCAACTTGCTGATTATGTAGTACACTACAGGTTGCTAGCTTTCATGACCTATCACCCATACCTGAGTGGGTTTTCCTGATGCAGCTGTGTCTGAGTCATTTCTGCTCCTGTAACCATATTTCTGTAAGCAAAGCATTGATTCACCAAATTGGACTTTGGTGGTGTCCTGACTTTGGTCTGTTATCACTTCCCCATGTGGAATGAGTAGAGGTGTGCTCACATCTCCCCAGGAATAGTATCATACAGCAATAGAGACAGACTTCTCCAGAACACAGCAGTAGAATGTAATATGGGGGCTGTATCATAGGTAACATCCACAGGGTATGGTCATGGACAGTCTCCCTGACAACATGCTGTCTTAGTGGTCACTTAGCATCATGAGAGCTCATGAAAATGGCAGATGGTAGCAGTGATGGGACCAGAACCAAAACTCAGATAGCCTCGGTAGTTATGGCTACCATTTTTTGCTGTCACCTAACAGTGGGAACCCGTTGGCTCCTTTTTTGGGGTGGTAGGAGCATCCTGGATGACAGTGTCTTGAACTTTTAGTGAGTGCCAGGCTCATTAGCCACAAGACTAATGGGAAAGTTGAGAAGGCTTGAACAATCTCAGCTTATAAGTTCTTTTTTTCTTTTTGCTTATGAGGCTGAAACACTATTTCCACTTAAAGGAAACCCTTTATGGCCTTTTTCTTTTCTTTTCTTTCTTATATCCTTGAATGGTCAGCACCACCCCTCTCATAGATTAGTGCCATTATTAAATACAACAAAAGATATTTGAGTATAAACACTATATAGGAGGCCTATACCATGTAATCATCAAACAAAAGACTGATTCTTGTCTTATTCTGTATAGAGCAAGACAGTTCAATATTTTATCACACCATTTAACATGCAGTTTAAGTGTTCCCAGTTTTTATTTGTGGAAATTTTCATCTAGGAATTTTATATACCTCCCCCACCAAGTCCACTGGAGGAAGATAACCACCAGAAAGAACCTCAGAGAAAGCCCCAAGAGCTGGCTCATAATATCAAAGAACAGTGTTGTTGGTTTTTAGCCAACCATCATGAATATTTCTGGGACTCATAGGAACAATGGCAGAGAGGCTCAGAAATCTGGAGACTCTGTAACTATGGAGGGGGCAAGAGACAGAACCATAACTGTTCTATATATAAGACCCTTGAGTGGACTGAGAAATCTTGGGTCAAACACTGTGTTGGGTCTCATCTGTAGCCCTCAAGCATGGCCCACCTTAGCATAATCTCCCTAGTACAGCAAGGAGAGAAGTCTGAAGACCTCATGGATTTCTGTGGGCAGGAAGCATTCAACTGAGGCTGGAGGTGGGAAGAAAATAGAAGGCCTTTTTCTGCCTCCTCGATGGTTAATCACCAAAGGATGAAAAGACTATTTTGCCTTTTCTGAGCTCTGGATAATGCCCCTCCTCATTTCCTCTCTGCTTTTGTTCCCCCAGCCCCTAAACCCACTTGGTGAACCATCTTCTCCACAAACCTCCCATCTGCCTGAATCCCTACAGCAACTGCCGCCTGCTGCCTCTCAACCTTGACTAATGCAAAGGCACATCTTCCATTTGCAGGCTACTTCATGGTTTTTAAAAAGCTTTTGAATTGTCTCATTTAAATTTCATAACAATTCTTTAGGGCTGACAAGGCAGTGGCCATTAAGACCTTTTTTTTTTTTTTAATGGAAAGAAAACCATACTGGAAGGTATCTCAGAGGTGGCCTTGCTTTTTCTACTAAACAGTGGGAATGTTTCTATGCTTTGGTTCATCATCTGTAGCATGAAAAGATTGAACTAAAATCACTGGTTTTCAAATAGTTGCCTTGTTTCTTTTCCCACTGACATCTACAATAGGAAATCTATTCTATATTACTTCCTAGCACTTACATCTGCTTGGCCTTAAAACATGAAAGATACAGTTTCAGGAGAGTTATTCCCAAGAAAGATAGCACTCTAATTTTTTAAAAATTTATTATACATATTTTAAATTGTTCTTGGTGATACCCTACACTGTTTTTACACACTGATTATTCAGGCACGAAACATCAGTTTCCCAGGCTTCAGTGTCCTTATCTATAAAATGGAACATGAGCTGGTGAGATGGCCCAGCACGTTACAGCTCTTGCCACATTGGAAAACGAGAGATAGTTCTACATAGCCAGAGAAGGAGGCTCCATACACAAGTCAAGCTGGATTTAACCCCATGCATTTTCATCGGAAATGGCCCACTTCCAGGTTCTTGCCCAACGCCCTTCAGATGAGCTGTCTCAGAATGGAATTTTCAGTTTCTTACAATATCCAATCAGGTTTCTGTTTTCACTTAGACAGACTAATCAGGCAAACCAGAGAAGGAGAAAAGAGGTCCAACACTGTCCCACACTCTACCTAATATGATATAAAAGCCCAGGCTGGCCAAGGGGTTGGACCAGGGTAGGTTTGGGATCCCTTCCCTACATTGGGAGTTAGTTTCTCTGCACTGGGTAGAACATTAATTTTGTTTTGTTATTTGCCCTTTTTTGGATTTTATTTTCTGTGTTTTACATACATGTATGTCTTTGAGCTACATGCATGTAGTATCTTTTGGAAGTCAGAAGATGGTGTTGAATCTGTAGGTGGATTCCAGGTGGAAAGAGATCCTGGCAGTAAGGAGCCCAGACCTACTGAGCACTGCAGCTGGATAGAAAGTACTCAGGCAGTCGGGAGCCAATGCACACCACAGGCTACAGTAAGCATAGGTAGCATCTTACAATCCTGCGTCAGGGAAAGGCTTCCCCAATGTTAACAGCTCTGCTCCGGCAGGGGAGACCTTCCCAGCAATGTTGTTACAGTCCTGATCCAGTTTCCCAGAGAGTAACAGCTGTGCTCCTCTAGCGGAAGGTTTCCTCCACCAATGTGTTACAGCTTTGGTCCCCTCAGCTCTTCTCTGTCTAGGCTCTGTCATTGCTCCAGGAAAGAAGATAGTCACCCAAACTTCATTCAAGAGATTTACTGGAGGGAAAGGATGCAGGACAGTGGCTGCCTCAGCCCCAGGGTGGGAGAAGACAACAGGGAAAGAACAGAACGGCAGGAGCAGCTTTTATATAGGGCTTCTTGGGGGCGGAGCTTTCTAGGAAGGAGACTTCCACAATAGGGATTGGTCAGATTTTTAATCCCTGATTTGGTTCAAGTTTCAGGGTCAAAATGTTTCTTTTGGCTTTTTGGGGGCCTTGGGGCTCTAAATTCAGGGCCAGGGCACATTTCTTTCACTGACTTTGACTCTAGGGCCAAAGTGTGTTTCTTTGATGCTGGTTTCAGAGTCAGGGTACATTTCTTTGATTCTGGGTTCAGGAATAAAGTGTTTCTTTCACTGGCTTTCCTATGAGAGCCAGAGTGGGTTTTCTTTCACTGCTTCTGATTTTAGAAGCAGGGTGGGTTTCTTTCACTGGCTCTGGTTTTGGACCCAGGGTGGATTTCTTTGGCTGGCCCCTTTTCTCTACAGGATCCCCTGGAACTGGAATTACAGATGGTTGTGAGCTGCCATATGGATGAACTCAGGTCCGTTGGAAAAATAGCCAGTGCTTTTAACCACCGAGTCATTTTTAATAAACCTGGACTGTGCACTCTGACTTCAAATGTCTCATCTTGTATTTCCTTAAGAGGTAAAGATATGGAAGCCAGAAAAGTTTCCTAGATTGCATTGCTACCAAACTTAATGACCTGAGTTTAAAACCCAGGAAGGAGAGAATCAATTCCCACAAGGTGTCCTCTATCTTCTGCATAGCTACCAAGATCTGAGTGAGCATTTCTGCATGTGTGTGTGTGTGTGTGTGTGTGTGTGTGTGCGCGCGCGTGTGTGTTGTAGTATGTTTTTCCTGGCGTCTATTTTGGGTCCGGGAGGTTTGTGCCTGGTGTGCGCGGCGGTTGGAACCTGGTTCGCGGCGGATTTCATCCCCCAAAGAAATGAATCACACGCTTATATCCTTTACACTGTTTGGCCCATATCTTAAGCACATTACTAGCTAGCTCTTTCATCTTAATTCAGCCCATTTCTATTAATCTTTCTACCACGTGGCCCACAGCCCGTGGCTCACCTGGATTCCTACATGCTGCTTCTTCGGGGGACGGATGGAGATTCTTCCTACCTGCTTGTGCTTTGATTCTCTACCCACTTTTATGGTGCTCTACATAGGCCAAATCAGTTACTTTATTTACAGCATACAGAACATTCCACCGTGTGTGTGTGTGTGTGTGTGTGTGTGTGTGTGTGTGTGTGTGTAACAATAGGACCTCATTGGTAGTACTAATTGTATTATTTATGGCTGACACATCCTTAGCTCCTGTCCCACTCTCAACTCCTGTGGCTGCCGGAAACCACAGATGGTACTGAATTCTTAGGAACTTACCCATCCTGTGGCTATAACTTTTGTAATACAAGAAAAACAACAAATTTCATTCTCCCTCAGCACAATTTCAAGGATAGAAGGTTTATTAGCTCTTAACAGCCTTGGCAAACACTTTTTTTTTTTTTTTTTTTTTGTATCTGAAGCTGAGAGCCATCACCTTCTCACTTAGAGGAAGCTCCTTTATGAGGAAGCCCTTCATGGTTACTCTCTGGCAACTGATATGCCAGCAACCACACCCCTTGGAAGAAGGAGCCATTGCTAAGTCAAAGAAGGGTTCCTTGAACATGAGCACTGTGCAGATGGCTTGCATTGCTGGGATTCACTAAACAAAATGGTGGTTCTTATCACAGCAGGGATAGAGTATAAGATTTCCACACACTACTTTAAGCTATATAAAATTTAAAATGTGCAGATTTTCTGCCCTTGCAACTTTCCAATTAATATTTTCAGATTTCAGTTGATCACAGAAACCTCAGAAAAAGAATCCCCCATAAAAAGAGGTGCAGGGAACTATTATATAAGGTTATGGTAGAATTAAGTATAATTCTAGCTCTGGATTTAGCTCAGAGTTGATGTTAATTTTTACCCCTGTGACCTAATAGATGAATGGAGATCCTGCCTAGTACTAGATTAAATTAAAAATAAAGAACATGTTACAAAAATAGTCTAGGGCAGTGGGGGATTAAAGTGGCTGTGATACCAGAATTCTAGGTCTTCTAGGTTCTTCAGACTTCCTCTGTGGCTGCCAGGAATAAAATACAGAAATGCTCACATGCAGTTATCTCCCTGGAGGGACAGGGGGTAAAGGAAAACAGCTCATACT
The DNA here is from genome assembly GCA_004025045.1 of Sigmodon hispidus. Classification (NCBI taxonomy): domain Eukaryota; kingdom Metazoa; phylum Chordata; class Mammalia; order Rodentia; family Cricetidae; genus Sigmodon; species Sigmodon hispidus. Next base: position 62,813 of record PVIH01009409.1, on the reverse strand, counting down.
GAGAAAGATTATTAACACCTCATTGTGGCAGGATATGTGTGAGGAAGTCACCTCATTTTAAGTGTTTGAATTGTCCCTAAGCAGACACATACTGAACATTCATTTGATGATACATGTGACAAATCTGCAAAGGACAATAGCAACTCTGATGAAGACTGGATCTATTGCTTTCCTGAGAACCTGACACTGAAGCAGACATCAGGCAGGCAAGTTGGGAATTGATGAAAAGAAAATGTAGGAAAGTCCAAGTCAATAGAAACAACGCTAAAGTCCAAGTAGTGAGGCTGGGGAGACGGTGAGACGGCTCAGCCATAAAGCACTTGCTCCATAAGCATGAGGAACTGAGTCTAGAGACTCAGCACCCACATCAAAAGCTAGGTGTGGCGGTGATACATCCTTGCAATTCCAGCATTGGGAATGGGGAGACAGGACAATACCTGGAGCTTATTGACCACTTAGACTCACCAAACAGGAGAGCTCCAGGTTCCATGAGAAATCCAGCTTCAAAAATAAGGTGGAGGTCCACTGAGGAAGGCAGCCAGGATTGACCATGGACCTACACTTACATACACATATACCACACACATGTAAACAAATAAATAGAAAGTCTCCTTGCCTTCTGGACTTTAGGTCTCATGTGCCTACATTCTGGGATGTTGGAGGGAAGTGAGCTAAATATCTAAGGTGAAATTTCCCACCCTTGTTGTGCATTATGAAAACATGTCTCCATATGAGAAAACCACAACTCAGATACACAACAGTATTCAGAAGCCAGAAGACAGAGGTTCCCTGTTTGCCCCTTGCAGATACCACTGGGGTAGGTAATGCAAACTGGGTTAAATACTCCTGTCCAAACACTGAATCTCAGGTAAAGAAGAAAACAGAAAGGGTCCCTTGCCTCTCAAGCACAAGGACATTAGTTTGATCCCCAGAAACCACAGAGAGAAAAAGTCCAGGTATGTTTTGTGGTGGAAATGTTCTCTGTAGGCTGTAAATAAAGTAATTGTTTTGGCCTATGGTGAGTACCATAGCAATAGGCAGGAAATCAGAGTAGAGACAGGTAGAAGGAGGACGGAGTCAGTCAGTCTCCATCCAGCCCCAAAGAAGAACCATGTAAGGAATTTGGGTGAACCATGGGCTAGGCCATATGGCAAGTAGATTACTAGAAATGGGTCAAATTAAGATGAAAGAGCTAGCTAGTAATGTGCTTGAGACATAGGCCAAACAGTATAAAACTAATATAAGCATCTGAATCATTTTGTCGGGGGGAAAGCCGCCATAGACAAGCTCCAAACTTCTGACCCAAATGGGCCGGGAAATCTTTTACAACAGTGTTTATAGTCCCAGCGCTGGATCTGACTTCATACACAAGGTAGATAGCTCTTGAGGAATGGCACCTGTGGTTGATCTTAGACCTCCACACACATGCTTCTGAACACACACACACAGGGTAGAAATATAGCGATCATGCATGACAGCTTCAGAATGGCACTAGTCTAAAAAGAAACCAAGAGCCTTGGGATGTAGGACAATAATGATGATAACACAGCCAAACAGTCTCCAGCCAGAGCCAGCACCATGATTGAATGTACAGTAGAGAGTGTGCATATCATGTGTTCAGATCCAAGACTGCAGTGGAGTTGTGTGACACAACATGGGCAGGCACCAAGAGAAGTACCTCAGTTCATTACACACTTTAACATTTAGCTGTTTCATATTCAGAAAATTTTTACTGTTGCCAAACTTTCTATATCCAATTACATGACCTCCATGGGGCTTTATAACCCACAGTTCATTATGCTACTTCAGCACCTTGAGAAGTTGCCCTGTGGTATGCCCTTTCTCCTCCCTTTCTCCTCCTCTGGTTTCTGTCTGTCCCTGAAGGCTGTTTCTCCAGTCATGCCATCGTTTTCTGGGGTCTGTCTTACATCCTCTTGGTAACATTCACTTTCCATCTATGCTGGTTAGAATAAGAATGGCCCCATAGGCTCATATAATTGAATCATAGTCATTATGGAATGGTCCTAATTGAGAGGGATTAGGGGGTGTGGCCTTATTGGGGTGGGTGTGGCCTTGTGGGAGTGGATGTGGCCTTGTTGGAGTGGGTGTGGCCTTGTGGGAGTGGTGTGACCTTACTGGAGGAAATGTGTCATTGGCAGTGGGGTGGACTTTGAGGTTTCAAAAGCTCAAGCTAGGCCCACTGTTCCTCTTTTTGCTTATAGATCTAGATGTAGAATTCTCAGCTCCTTCTCCAGTACCATGTCTGCCTGTGTGTCACCAAGCTCTCCACCATGATGATAATGAACTAAATCTCTAAAACTGTAAGCAAGCCTCACTGACTAACACACCACCAAAGTTATCCAAGCTCTTTACCCATTGCTTGCAACCCAAACCCCTGAGCTTAGCATCTGATATATTTAACCTTGAAAAATTCAAAACCCCAAATCCTGGAAGGATCTGAAATCACAGAAATAAGGAAATGAGCTTTTTCCCCAAGTATACATTAGTTATAACAGTACTTTAGGGACAGAGAGTACTATATGCAGAATAAATGCTAATTTTAAGAAGCAGTTGGAAAAATAGCTCACTGCGAGCTTAAAGAAGCAACCCTTATTATGCCTGTAGTATATCTTAGCACTAAGCCAGGGCACCATAACCTCATCATTGAGTAGATTGATACTGACAAGTGCACAAGACATAACTGAGCTTTAATTCAAGTTCTAGGAACTCCCCAGAGACAGAGGCTGCCCTGATACACAGCAGTTATAAGACAAATGACTTTAGAACTTAGAAGTTAAAATTATTTAGGCAGCATGGTGGCAGGAAGGGGGGGGTGGCTTAACTGGTACATCATATGATGGGATATGTCCTTCAGAATTTAATAAAGCTTAGATTATCTGAATCTAATTGTGAGGCCATTTGCAAAATCAAGTTACTGCATAGCATCTTTGAAAATGACTCATGTTCCTAGGAAGTGCTATAGCACAAATGCTTATCTGCATTATCTCCAAAGGGTGTTCTGCTTGTCATGAATCAAAACTCATGGAAGACCTGTCACATGTTATAAAACCTGGGTTGGTGATGGCTGCCTGCAGCTGTGTGTTAGACAAGCAGGCAGAGGAGGCTGTAACCTCTACCCCGGACTCTGACCACTTCTCAGCATGCTTCAGATCTGGTTGCCCTGATGACTGTCTAACCAGTCTCTGTTAAAAAAAAAAAAAAACCCAAACCAGAGGCCACTGTTTAGACACACCCCAAGGCTAACTACCCACGGCCATCCCGATGGCCCCAGACATTCAAATCACAAACAGAAAATGTCATTTTATAGTCTTGTTGGCATGATTAAGTGAAATTACACCAATTAGCCATAGGCAAATTAGCACAACACCTGCTTGTCCTAAAAATATATGATAATACTTAAAAGATAATCATGAGATGAGATGGTTCCTTTCTTATATTTTATAATGTTGTTGATGCTTAAGAAAAACTTCTTCCAACCTAGTTTGAAGTCTTCCAAATTGTGATCTGTTTATTGTATTGTATGACAGTTAACTTTATGAATTTTAAAATCTGATCTGATTTTACTGCTGGCATCTTATTTCTACTCTCGTAACACATGCACATCAGCATGCAAATGCTGCACATAAGCATATTAATGCTGCACACAAGCATAAATGTATGTGTGCACATGGACACAGCCACATTCCTGTCTACCTTGTTCCTTACTTAGTCCCAGCCATTCTGATCTGTGGTGGTCCTTGCACAACATCAAGCACGTCCCTTAGCTCACCCCCACAGTGTTCCAGGTATAGTGTTAAATGTTACTTTCTCCATAAGGTTTGTCCTATATTACCTAAAATCACAATCCATGGCTCCCCTGAGATGGCTTTCTTTAGTCTGTGTGTGAGAGTGTATCCACTTCAAATGTACTGACACTTATTTTGCAGCACCTGATCTAGAGCTTGTCTTTCTCACCTGTGACAATAAAAGGTGCATAATCACAAGGACTTTCATATACTTTATCTGCTACAGTATCCACCTAGCCTAAACTAGAAATGAGCGCTGAGAGATGCCATTTTGGTCACTGTCAACTATCAACTCTATATTATGTAAACAATATAGAGCACTCTAGGAGCTGCAGCTAAAGAATTGTCTCCATCAGATTGGCATGTCTGTGGAGCATTTTTTTACTTGCTAATTTATGTATTAGGGCCCAGCCTAATGTTCTTTAGACAGGTGGGTCTGTATAAGAAAGCAGGCTGATCAAGCCATGGAGAACAAGCCAGTGAGCAGCATTTTTCTGTGGCCTTTGCTTCAGATTCTGCCTCCAGGTTCCTGCTTGAGTTCTTAGTCTGGCTTTCCTCCATGGTCTGTAATGGGTAAGCTAAAATATATCCTTCCCTCCACAAGTTGTTTTGGTCAGTGTTTATCATAGCAACAAAAGCATTCTATTCTAGAACAGATGTTCAACAAACATTCTGAAACTAAGTTCCTATGCAACAGAAGGGTTAGAGTGTGTGCAAAATATGAAATAAAGACTATGTTTCCCCTTCTCCTCCACACTAAAAAAATACTGGAGCGGGAGTAAAGGCAAGTGGGGAGAGCAGAGATTCTGGTATGTTCTGAGGAACAGAATTCATTAATACTCCATTGACAGAGTCTCAAAACCCCAGCAGGAGATGTATGTGAACTGTGACTATGCACAGAGGACCATAATCAAGGTCTCTATTAGATGTATGTCTCCAAGAAGGAAGATAGCCAGGGAGAGAGGCATAAGATCAAAGATGGGTGACCTTGAACCCCTCATACATCTATGCCTAGGTGTTGATGGGCCCATTCTCACACAGAACTAGTACAAGTGTCTACAAATACTGAGTTTATGGTTACAATGGCTGTGTTGGTTCAGTAAGTGGTATTTCTAGTCCTTCTATACAGATTCTGACTCTTACATTCTTTCTGTAGTGGCTCTAACCTACTGATAGACTCAGGAAATGGGGTTGGGGAAAGGTCATTGCCTGAAGTTGTGTATCTACTAATCACCCTCCAAGACTCCAGTGGATAATTCCACTGTAACAGTCACACTGATGGCCAGGGTTAAAGTAAATAGATCATAAAAAATCAAAAGTCACTAATCCGGGGAAAATGATAGGTAGGTAGTGGACACTGATAAGGATAAGAGAGAGATAGGAGACGGAGGGTTAACCAGAATGCATTATATATGTGTGTAAAATACAGGACATCTAACTTTATCAAAATATTCCATGTTGAGAGAGAGAGAGACCTTGACAGAAGAGGGGAAGTTAGCCTGTGTGAATGTAATTTTAAAGAAATGTTGGTTTTATGCCAGGCAAAGAGTCCAGTTTTGCCCCCCTGGAGCCTTGGATAAGCATTCCATGTCCTCTACTGACCTTGTATGTGCTTCTGTAGGGAAATTAGAGATGCATTAAGTGGCTGCATACAGTGGAATAATTGCCATGGCAACCAAAGGCCCATCACCTGAGTTTTCTTCCAAACTGATTTGTCAAGAATGAATTGCAGATGGTCTCACGAAATGGAAGATGGAAAAATTCATATTCTCCCTGTTCACCCTTCTCATATTTGATATCTGGGTTCTAAAAGGGATTCACTCATGTCTCTTTTTTTCTAAAATTATTCTAAATATGTTTTTTTTCCTGAGTTGCTGTCTGACTCATGGATCCTGTTCTTGATGAGGTGAGGGACTGGGATAAAATCAGCACACAGCAGTTCCCTTGGGGGGGGTCAACCCACATGTCTCACATTGGCAAGGCTGGCAGAATGACGTTGTGCCCTTGATGAGGCCATTCTGGGACAAGAACATCTCTGCTCTGTTAAAGGGGATCCATGACCTTGTCAATTCACTGTCTCAAATAAACTATACGCATTAAAAAAAAAACACCCCAAGTTGTCATGTCAGACTGTTTCTGGGCTTAGAGTTGTATGAATGAATAAATGACGACTTTCTGTCCACATTTTTTATAGAGGTTTGTTTTCCCTCAAATCCATCATTTAATACAGAAGACAGTAGACATGTACTGACCTGGAATATGGTTCAGATAATGGGGTTTTTGGTTGCTATGGTGATTACTCAGCTATTAGTCAATAGCACTTCGGTAAACAATTCCAACACACAAATAAATATAAAAAAAAACAAGAATGATTGTAGAAAGAAAGATATGTGTGTTGTTTTGTTTCTGTTTTAAAGCAGGTTCTGATTATGTAGCTCAGACTAGCCTTAAACCCAGAGTCTTGCCTTAGTCCTCCAAGTGCTGGGGTTATGGGCAGCACCACTATGCCTCACTTGCAGTCACGTTTTAGACCAACAGTCCTCCCAGAAATGGTGCCTGTTCAGGTGTCTCCACACCACCCTGAAAAACACAGCACACTCCAAGGATTTCCCTATAAGTAAATGAAGTGCCATAAGCTTTAGTGAAATGTCACAGGCTTGCTGAAACGTCAGTAACAGTTGATTATGGGCAGGAGGACTCTGCGGCAGTGCGGTCTTCTACCCACCCTAAGCTTGTCTCCCTCCAACCTACGTCTATGACCTGTTTATTCCTGTGTCCCCTACTACACAGAGAGCTGGGAAGCCTATGGGTGACTGACATAAAACTATCAAATTCTGATTATCAAACAGTCTCATGGGCAAAAAAGGTTAATTCTAGACTTTCATGTTAAAGCACTTTCGGAGAAAACTCAGAATCATGATTTTTAAGAAGACTCCCATTCCCTCATGAAAGTTAAGTACCGTCTCCTAGCTCCATTCTGAAATTGTATAAGAAATGGATTTTACATCTCCTAGTTTTCTCTAAGAAGCAATATAGGTTTGGTTTGATGAAAAGTTTGCCTGCAGGGTATATGCATACACATTTTGTGGTGAAAGACTTCAGACCATCCAATATATGGTTATATTGGGCTGTGGAGAAGTAGATGGGATTCCATTAACTATTGGACCTGAATTAAATCTGTTTTCAATTATTCCCTGAAAGAAGACATGCTTATGAGTCAGCTATGTCTTATAGACAAAATTACTGTTTCAAAAGGCACTAATATTAAATCATAAAATTTTAGGCTGGAAGCTGCCTAAGAAGCACCATTCCTATTGCTACTAATAGCTTCTGTAAGGTTCTCAAAACTGCTCAGGTTGTTGCCTTTGCTGGAGGTTTTTTTTTGGGGGGGTATGTTTTAGATAATTTATTGTTAAATGTAGGAATCACAAAGTGTCTTCACTGGACTTTGATCATGCTATCAAACGGGATATATGCATTGGGATTCAGCTGTCATTCAGCTCTGCTGTGAGGAGTTCACTGTTTTTAGCAACTGAGCTTGACCTCTAGCTACATTGTAATGTCTATTTAGTTTTCAGTTTGGTCATGTTTGGGGAGGTGGACTGGATGAAGGGAGTTGTTTGAAGTAATGGCCAAAGTGCCTTCAACAGAAAGGTGTCTTTGAAAGAAATAATCACAGGTGATTATTGTCGTGGCATTGAACTCAGTGTCTCCATAATGATTGTCATGCATCATTGTTCTTGTCCCTCACTTGTGCACCCTGCCACCAAAAGTATGTGTGTGTGTGTGTGTGTGTGTGTGTGTGTGTGTGTGTGTGGTATAGGTGTGTGTGAAGTGAGCTGTTAGGGTTTTCATTTGGTTCTTAGCACCACACCTAGAAGGGGGTTAGCATAAGCACAGGACTCTATCACTACCTTGCAAGTCCTTGAAATACTGTTTCTTCTTGAACTCTTCATTGTTCTGCTCCAGCATAATCCCAAACCAGGAGGCAAAGGCCCTTGCCAAGGGTCCAAAGAGGTACAGTTCAGGTGTCCCATGCCAGGATGTGCCCCACGATTAGCACACAGAGGTAGCGGGTGGCAGTGTAGTTATTCACAAAGGAAATCTGTCATGGCTCAGAAACCTGTTTCCCCAGCTGGCAGAGGTGTTGAGGTGAGTTCCTTGTTTGTAAATAAAAAAAGGGGCTCTCTCCACTTCAAACACTGTGACTCCACGGTCAGCTGTGGGCACTCTTCAGAATGTGGCCAAAGGAAAGGATTCTACCAGGTGCTCCGTGGAGGGAAAGAAATTCTTGCTCTGTGGATATCCCTGAGCTTTGACCAAAGAATATGCCTTTGAGGAGACTCATCACTGAGCTAGGCTTTTCAGGTAATTTCTTCCTTGTGCTTTGCTAATGTCCCTTTACTTGCGTCTATGTCGTCACTGCTTGAAAGCTAGAATCCTAGTTTAATAACTAAACCACACATTTCACAGCCCTTATTCCTCGCAGTAGCTTTTTTTTACTTCCACATAAATTTAACATAAAGGTGGTTTCTGAATATAATTTGTCTAAGGCAGCAGTTCTCAACCTTCCTAAAGCTGTGACCCTTAAAATACAGTTACTTATGTTGTGGTGACCCCCAACTATAAAATTACTTTTGTTGCTACTTCATAACTGCATTTTGTTACTGCCATGAATCATAATGTAAATATCCAATATATAGGTTATCTGATATGTGACCCCTGAAGGGGTCGTGACCCACAGTTTGAGAACCCCTGCTTGAAGGTGTTCCTTTTTTTTTTTTTTTTTTTTTTGCCTAAACTCTTCAGAGCTTACAGATAATAACTCCAGTCTCTTTCAGTGCATCTCTTCCCCATCAAGGCTTGCTCTAGGCTGAGCAAGCAGTATTCTCCCTATGCTGTATACAAAGAACTTGTTCTCCCAACGATACTTGGAAATTCTCCCCCAGGCTTTACTGACTACTGTAGAAGTGATGGGAGTGGCAGACTTCCTTCTGAGAGACCAAGTCCTACTTCCCTGTGCTGACTTGCCTGAATAGCATCCTTGAGTACTCATCTCTCCCTGAAACTTCAGTGTATGATGTTATGTGGGTCCCTGTGGATGTAATTAATGAGATGACATTATATCATACCACTAAGATGTGTCCTATATAAGTGTTCATTCTCTGTTCCTATAACCAAACATCTAAAACTAGGTACTTTATAAAGAAAGTGGGTTGATTTATCTCATGATTTTGGAGGTCTCATTTATTGGACCTCTGTTGAGAGCAATATGGCTACCTCACAGTATGGCAGAGTGCATCACGGTGGACATATGTACAAGTGAGAGAAATCATAGGGGAGACAGGCAACGGGAAGAACTCCAGGGTCAGACCTGCAGTCTCAAGAGAACTGAGGGAGTCCATAAGGGTAGCACTAACTCCTTCTATAGGTAATGCTCCACTGGCTTAAGTCTGTGTGAGGCTTGGCCTCTTAGAGTCTCTGCCCCATCAAGACCACCACACTAGAAACTGTTCTTCCAGCACACAGATGTTTAGGAGCCACAGTCAAACTATATCCACATCACATATGACTGATGTTCTCAGAAGCAAAGGGCAGGATATATAAATCCCATAGGGGATGGGAGCAGGCAATGACAAAAGCAGAGGCAGGAATGATGCATCTGGGTCAAAGAAGATAAGACTGTCCTCAAGCCGGGGACAGAAGGTGAAGGATTATTCCTGAGAGCCTTCAGACGGAGTCTGTTCCTGCTGATGGCATCCCGATTCTTGCTTCCAGAACAGTGAACTCCCCAAATAAAATGATGCCAAGGCAAAAAGATATCATTCAGGATTCTACAATGTTATGACACTATAGAATGGGAGGTTACTAAAGGCTTGGACCATTGTGAAGACCAGGAGAAGAGAAGGAATCAGATGTTTCAACACATGCTGACAGCAAAGTGGATGTTTTATATGTACATAAATGTAATTTTATTTAATGCACAAATCAGTATCCTTTAAGATGATGTATCTGCTATGATGTTTTAGGCTTTCATACTTGCACTAGACAAAAAAAGCAAGCTTACAGATTTATTAAATAGTAGTCAGAATAAAGTGTATATGTCAGACAAAAAACCCATAGGCTCTCTTATAGAGAATATGCAAATAGTTTCCCAAGGCACATAGCAAGTGTGAGGTAAGACTGAAAATCCACAGCCAGATGTTATAATATGAAGGAGGCTAGTGATCAAATTAGCAATCACATGGTAACTGTAAATAAGCATCATCGATAATAACAACAAATGAGTGTTTTAAAAGACACAAATAAGGTGAAATGAAAGTACTGGGCATATATCATGATATATCAGTTTGATTTAAACACCATAGATGCCAAATCAGATGAAGACATTTTCCCAACTGAGGCTCCTCCTTCCTGGCTTAAATAAAATTAACATACAAATGAATGAAACAAGCTAATTAGCACACATGTAAATACAATGTTAAAAGGGCTATGAATAATATGCGGAAAGGGTATCCAGTATTAAATATAGCCTTCAATTGAGAATGCCTCTTACATAATAAGAAAAGGCACTAATACAACGCTGCAATGGCTTATATAACTTCCATCCAGGGAAACACTGATAGAAATGTACTCTGACTCTTCTTGGGGTTGCAGCTACTGAACTCTGTTGTGCAGTCCTAATGCACACCATCCTATGACAGAATGAGATTAGCAGCCTGTGACTACACTGTCCTGTCCCCATTAGCTGTGGCCAGAGGGTAGGAACAGGGACATGCTGAAAAAGTATGCTTTTGAATCAGGGGCTGTTATTACTTCCACATACATGTCTGCTCCAGGTGGTGAGCTGATGCACATATGCAATTAATATTAATTAATCCTGTATTAAAGCATAGAAGAGATTTTATTTTCTGAGTGATATTTACATATCAACCTTCAGAATCTTCAGATAAATGTCAATTTTCAAAAGAAGAAAAATGATTTTCTCCACCATCCATACACCTACTCAAGGTACACGTACACACACACACACACACATCCTTAAAGGTGTCATCCATCTGCCTGGCACCATGTGGGCAGCAATGGATGTGGGTGCCAAGCCAGCGTAGAAAGTGTCTCCAAACACTTACTCATCCTCCCACCGCCTTCCAAAAACATTGCGTCAAGTTTACAGCTTTGAAAATGTAATTAACACTTTTACTTATAGAGAGTGGATTCTGAGAGTTTTAGCAGGTTCTACTAGAAACAGCCTCAAATTTCAATGGCCTTACTCAAAGGGCAACCTAAGTATAGACACAATCTTCTGAACTCCCAGGAGCCTGGAGACCAAACATGTTGGTTTCGCTCATGAGAAGAAACACACACACACACACAAGGCTGCATGAGGCTTTATTGAAGAGAGTTCCCAGGTGGGTACAGAAACAGAAAAGCAGGACAGGAGAGGAGAAGAGATGACCAAAACATGGTGTCTCTTTTTAAGAGAAGGGGTGCACGGGTTTATGCAGCCACGCCCAGGGGCGTGCCTTCATATGAGGTGCATCCCACCGGAGCCATGTTGGCTCAACCATGTGGAGTGACAGGAATACTTACAAAACAGGTTTATGCTAACCTTTTTTGGTCATCCTCACCTCCAGACTTAAAAATTAAATCCCTCTGAGTGTAGCACTAAGTAACCCCATGATGAAAGCTTGGAAAAGCTATTTAGAATTAGATTCTGTCTTAGTCTGGTTTCTATTGTTGTGATAAAGACACTGTGACCAAAAGCAAACAGGGAGAAGAGGATTTATTTCAGCATATAGTTTTACATCACAGTCTATCATGAAAGGAAGCCAGGGCAGGAACCTGGAGACAGAAAATGAAGTAATGAGCATGGATTGGTGAGGCTTACTGGCAGCTCTTTACATTTCCCCATGGCTTGCTCAAACTGCTTTCTTATACAACTTGGGTTCATCTGCCTAGGGGTGCACCACACACAGTGGTGTAGGACAGGCCCTTCCTACATCAATCATTAATGAAGAAAATGACTACAAACTTACCTTCAAGCAATCTGATGGAGGTATTTTTTTATTTGGAGTCTCTTTTTTTCCCAGACAACTTTATCAAGCTGACCAAAACAAAGCAAAAATGAACAAACAAAACTATGAAGATGGCTCCACAACTTCCTGCTATGATAACTTTACCTTTAAGACTAGATTTTCCAAGAGTATGTCTTTACAAGACATGGTGTATAGTTAGTTATAGATCTTTCTCCTGTAAGTTGGTCATGACACTTAGAATTTTATGTGAAAATACTAAAATCTTTTACCTGAAATGAAGAAGTGAAGCTATCCTGATTGAACAGGGTGTTGGCACAGTTCTTAAGGAAGGAAAAAGACTGGGCAAATGTGGTAAGGGAACAGAACAGAAGGTGCTACTAGGTGGTGCCAGGATAGAAATCTGGGCCCTGGTATTTAAGTAAAAGATGGTTCCTATATTCATAGTTTCTGTCCCAGCCAGAAACTGTCATGTACACAGCAGCCACTTCCCAAATAATTGACTCAGAGGCTTAATATTACAGTAAATGCTGGGCCAGTAGTCCAAGCATATTACTGACTAGCTCTTATGCTTAACTCATAGTTCTATTTATGGTTAGCCATGTGGCTTGGTACCTTTTCTCAGTGCAGCATTCTTATCTTGCTTCCTCTGCACTACTCTGGCATCTGCTTCTCTGCCTTTCCTCTTCCAAGAATTCTTCTAGTCTGGTTACCCTGCCTCTAATTCTTCCCTATAAAACTACTGACCAATCAGTGTTTTTATTAAACCAATACAAATTACAAATCTTTATAGTGTACAAGAGCATTATTTCACACTTTTTCTTTTTAAAACAAGGACTTTGAATCTAATATCCTTTGTCTAGCTTTTTTCCTGACCATTACTCGTAACAACTTGTAACTAACATCTAAACAAAGATAAATAAATATCTATAATCCATTTTTTGGAATATTGGCATAGTTCTCTAAACTACTTCCTGCTGACTGCTGATTTGGGGACTCAAAGAAAATTTAGGCTTAAAGACAAGTCCTGAGTGGAGTAGTCTGTGAAGCAGATCCCATGTCCATATCAGACAGAAGACACACAACTCCTCTAGCCACAACTGACTAAGAGTGGACCAAGGAAGCAATGGGCAGATGCCAGTGCAAGAAAACATATGACAATATAAAGAACAACAAGGCAACACCAGAAAAAGCTGGTGGTTCTACAATACCAAGACCTGAAAAAAGCTGTATCATCTAAGCCAACAGCCTTGAAACTTTTCTGGATGCAGAACTCAGAGGGGCTCTACAATGTTGGTTCATCTGGGCCATCCATTCCCATCGGAGATTTTTCGGGGGATCTTCTTTAATCAAATCTGTTTTTCTTAACCTGAAATGAACCCAAAGCTTCTCATTTTCTGTGGAAACAAATCATAATCTCTTCTCCAAAGTAACATATCTTTTGATATGTAAGAAAACCAGCTTTAAAATGCAACAAAGCAGAACCATGGACCCTTGTCCAGAGCATAGTCAGAAGTAAACAGATTCCAGGTCCTGGGCCGCCAGGAGAATTCCCCTCTGGGGCCAAATTCACACCCCTGGATCTGAACTCATGCTCTTATAAACAGTTGGGCCATAGACTAAAGCTGAGAAAGACTTCCTCCAGTGTTCTATCTCTAGAGACAGATAGCAAAAGGGACATCCCAAGGCCTGGCCCCACCTCCAAGGTGAGCTGCCTCATCATAGACAGATGCCTTCAAACTGCGGATCCAAGTCTAGAGCAGAGTCAGAGATTGTACAGATCCCATGTCCATATCAGACAGGAGACATACAACTCCTCTAGCCACAACTGACTGAGAGTGGACCAAGGAAGCAAAGGGCAGATGCCAGTGCAAGAAAACATATGACAATATAAAGAACAACAAGGCAACACCAGAAAAAGCTGGTGGTTCTACAATACCAAGACCTGAAAAAAGCAATGAAGAAACAGAGGGAAACATCAAAAACACCTTTATGAACATTATAGAAGCCTTAAAAGAGGATTTAAAAATTTCCTTAAGGAAATAGAAGAAAATACAAATAAAAAATTGGAAGAGATAAACAAATCCTTGGAAGAAAATCAAAAAAAGGAAAACCAAAAAATAAAAGAAAAATTCCAGGAACTAAAAACTGAAATAGAAGCGATAAAGAAGGCACAAAATGAGGCAAAAGTGAAAACAGAAAATCTGAAGAAAAAAGACTGGAACTGCAGATACAATCATAACCAAAAGAATCTAAGAGATGGAAGAGAGAATTTCTGGAGTGGAAGACTCAATAGCGGAAATAGATACATCAGTCAAGAAAACACTAAAACCAAAAATGCCATAACACAAAATGTTTAGAAAATTTGGGACACCATGAAAAGATCTAACCTGAGAATAATATGAATAGAAGAAGGAGAAGAACAGAAGCTAAAAGGCACAGATAATGTATTTAATAAAATCATGGAAGAAAGCTTTCCCAATCTAAAGAACAAAATGCCTAGAAAGATACAAAAAGCTTACAGAACACCATATAGATTAGACCCCCTAAAAAGTCTGCTCAACACATAATAATCAAGCCACAAAACATATAGAACAAAGAAAAAATTATAAGAGCTGCAAAAAAAGGGCCAACTTACTTATAAAGGCAGACCCATCAGAATAACACCTGACTATTCAAAGGAAACAAAGAAAGCAAGAAGATCCTGGTCAGAAGTTATACAGACACTAAAAGATCATGGCTGCCAACCCAGACTACTATACCCAGAAAAACTATCAATCACCATAGATGGAGTAAGAAAGATATTTCACAACAAAATCAGATTTAAACAATACTTACTCAAAAATCCGGCCCTACAGAAAGCACTAGAGGGAAAACTCCAGCCTAAGGATCCCAGATACACTCATGAAACCACAAACAATTGATAATCCCACAGAAGAAAAACCCAAAGAAGGGAAATACACACAAGCTACCATCAAAAATAACAGGACTAACAATCAGTGGTCATTAATATCCCTTAATATCAATGGACTCAATTCACCTATAAAAAAAACACACCCTAACACAATGGATACAAAAACAGAAGCTATCTTTCTGCTGCATCAAAAAACACACCTCAACTTCAAAGACAGACACAGGTTCAGAGTAAAGGGTTGGGAAAAGGTTTTTCAATCAAATGGCCCAAGAAACAAGCTGGTGTTGCCATCTTAATATCTAACAAAGTAGGCTTCAAACTAAAATCTATCAAAAGAGACCAGGATGGACATTACTTATTCATCTCAGGAAAAATTAATCAAGATTAGATTGATAAATCCTAAATATTTATGCCCCTAATATAAGGGCACTTACATATGTAAAAGAAACACTACTTAAACTTAAACCCCACATCAAATGTCACAAATAGTAGGAGACTTCAATACTCCACTTTTACTCTTGGATAGGTCAACCAGACAGAGACTCAACAGAGAAATAAGGGGTCTTACAGAGGTTATGATGTAAATGGACTTAACATTTACAGAAGCTTCAACTCAAACACAAAGGAATATACATACTTATTTCTCAGTACCCCATGGAACTTTCTTTAAAATTGACCACATAATTGGTCATAAAATAAAGATCAATAGATACAAAAATGGAAATAACCCTTTGTATCATATCAGACCACCATGATCTAAGGTTAGAGTTTAACAACATCAAAAATCACAGAAAGCCTACCAACTCATGGAAACTAAACATCACTCAACTGAACCATGTCTGGGTCAAGGAAGAAATTAAGAAAGAAATCAAAGACCTCCCAGAATTTAATGAAAATGACTCCACAATATACTCAAATTTATGGGACACAATGAAAGAAGTCTTAAGATGAAAATTCATAGTACTAGATGCCTATGTGAAAAACCTTGAGAAATCCCACACAAAAGAACTAATAGCACAACTGAAAATCTTAGAACAATTAGAAGCAAAATCACCTAGAAGGAGTAGACAACAGGAAATAATCAAACTTAGAGCTGAAATCAATACAATTGAAACAAGAATAATAATACAAAGAATCAAAGAATCAGAGTTGGTTCTTTGAGAAAGTCAACAAGATAGATAAATTCTTATCCAAATTAACCAAAAAGCAGAGAGAGAGAGAGTATCCAAATAAAATCAGAAATGAAAAGCAGGACATCCAGAGAATTATCAGGTCATATTTTGAAAATCTATACTCCATAAAAATGGAAAACCTGGAAAAATTGGACAGCTTTCTTGACAGGTACCCCTTACCAAAATTAAATCAAGATCAGATTAAAGACCTAATTAGACCTACAACCCCAAAGGAAATTGAAGCTATCATTAAAAGTCTCACAAGATGGCTCAGCGGTTAAGAGCACTGACTGTTCTTCCGGAGGACCTGAGTTCAATTCCCAGCAACCACATGGCTGCTCACAACTGTCTGTAACTCCTCTTCCAGAGATCTGACACCTTCATACCAATGCACATAAATAAAGCTAAATAAAAATTTTTTAAAAAAAAGTCTCACAAGTAAAAATAGCCCAGGGCCAGATGGTTTTAGTACAGAATTCTACCAGACATTCAAAGAAAAAATAATACCAATACTTCTCAAAATGTTCCATATAATAGAAAATGAAGGAATATTGTCAAATTCTTTTTGTGAGGCCACAATAACCCTATAATACCCAAGGCACTGAAAGACACAACAAAGAAAGAATTACAAACCAATTTCCCTCATGAAGATTGATGAAAAAATTCTGAACAAAATTCTGGCAAACCAAATACAATAGCATATAAAAAAAGTCATCTACCATGATCTAGTAGGCTTCATCCCAGAAATGCGGGGATGGTTCAACATACAAAAACTGTAAATGTAATACTTCATATAAACAAACTGAAGGAAAAAAAAAAACATGATCATCTCCTTAGATGCTAAAAGCCTTTGACAAAATCCAACACTCCTTTATGATAAAAGTCCCAGAGAGATCAGAAATATAGGGAAAATACCTAAATATAATAAAGGCAATTCACAAGAAGCCGATGGCCAATATCAAACTAAATGGAGAAAAACTCAAAGCAATCCCAATAAAATCAGAAAGTAGGCAAGGATGTCCTCTCTCCCCTTACCTATTCAATATAGTTCTTCAAGTTTTAGCTAAAGCAATAAGAGAACAAGAGGATATTAAGAAGATACAAATTGGAAAAGAAGTGAAATTATCTCTACTTGCAGATGATATGATTGTATACATAAGTGACCCACAAAATTCTACTAGGGAACTTCTACAGCTTATAAACACTTTCAGCAATGTAGCAGGATACAAGATTAACTCAAAGAAATCAGTAGCCCTCCTATACACTAAAGATAAAAAGCTGAAAAAGAAATAAGGGAAACATTATAATAGCTGCAAATAGCATTAACTAACTTGGAGTAACTATAACCAAAGAAGTAACAGACCTATTTGACAAAAACTTTAAATCACTGAAGAAAAATTGAAGAGGATATCAGAAAATAGAAAGATCTCCCATGTTCCTGGATAGGTAGGATTAACATAGTAAAAATGGCAATTTTACCAAAAGCAATCTGCAGATTCAATGCAATTCTTATCAAAATCCCAACACATTTTTTTTTTACAGAGCTTGAAAGAACAATACTCAATTTTGAATAACAGGAAAGTCAGGATGACAAATCAATTTTGCTCAACAAAAGAACCTCAGGAGGCATCACCATCTCCATCTTCAAGTTATACTATAGAGCTACAGTAATAAAAACAGCCTGGTACTGGAATAAAAACAGACTTGTGGATCAATGGAATTGAACTGAAGATCCCAATATTAGCCCAAAAACCTATGAACACCTGATCTTTGACAAAGAGGCCCAAAATATTCAATGGAAAAAAGATAGTATCTTTAACAAATGGTGTTGGCATAACTGGATGGTAGTGTGTACAAAAATACAAATAGATCCAAGCCTGTCACCCTGCACAAAACTCAAATCTAAGTGGATCAAAGACCTCAACATAAACACAGCCACACTGAACTTGATAGAAAAGAAAGTGAGAAACACCCTCCAACTCATTGGCACAGGTGACCACTTCCTAAATATAACACCAGCTGCACAGACACTAAGAACAACAATCAATAAGTGGGACCTCCTGAAACTGAGAAGCTTCTGTAAAGCCAAGAACACAGTCCATAAGACAAAAGGAAAGCCTACAGAATGGGAAAAGATTTTCACCAATCCTATAAGTGACAGAGGACTGACCTCTAAAATATATAGAGAACTCAAGAAACTAGAGCCCAAAGTTCTAAATAATCCAATTTAAAAATGGGGTTCAGTACTAAAAAGGGAATTCTCAGCAGAAGAATTATAAATGGCTGAAAGGCACTTGAAAAAGTGCTCTTCATCTTTAGCCATCAGAGAAATGCAAATCAAAACAACTTTGAGATACCACCTTACACCTGTCATAATGGCTAAAATGAAAACACTGATGACAGCCTATGCTAGAGAGGATGTGGAGCAAGGGGAACACTCCTCCATTGTTGGTGGGAGTGTAAGCTTGTTCAGCCACTCTGGAATACAGTATGGAGGTTTCTCAGAAAACTGGGAATTAGTCTCCTCAAGGATGCAGCAATATTACTATTGGGCATATATACCCAAAAGATGCACATTTGCACCCCAAAAGCATTAGCTCAGCTATGTTCATAGCAGCATTATTCATAATAGCAAGAACCTGGAAGCAACCTAGATGCCCCTCAACTAAAGGATGAATTAACAAAGTGTGGTACATCTACACAATGGAGTACTACTCAGTAGTAAGAAAAAATAATATCCTAAAATTTGCAGGCAAATGGATGGATTTGGAGAATATCCTCCTGAGGAAGGTATCACAAACCCAAAAAGATAAGCAGGGCATGTACTCATACATTAGTGGATTTGAAACAAAAAGCAAAGAACACCCAAGCTGCAAACCACAACCACTGAACATCTTGGGATCTGAAGCACCTTGGACTGTCACCTTGAAGCCCATTCCCTCCAGAAGTACACCTAACCCAGTCTTGATATTAGGATGAGGAAATCGGACTTGCCTGGAGTGGATGCTGAACTAATCCACCTTGGGACTTCTTGCCTTTTCTGGGGAGAAGGTGGGGGATGGGGAGAAGAAAGAATGACCCGGAGGGGTCAAGAGGGGGAAGGGAGTTTGAACAAGGGGATACATGAATACAAAATAAGACTTCATTCTATAAAAATAAGAAGTTAAAAAATGCAACAAAGTCAAAGAAAGAGGCAGACAAAACCTGAATTGCACAGAGTATAATTTATTGGGTACTTAGGTAAATAAATATGCATCTTGAATAGCAAGACAGGTGAATTCTCACAAACTGGGACAGAGGAAAAGGGAAGGTGGAGTGGCCAGCATAGGACTTCATCCAACCTAAGGTAGAACTGCTGACTTATCTTAGGCTAATATGAAGAGCACTGGACACATTCCTGGGGTGGGTGAGTCTGGAAGGTTGGTTA
This sequence comes from Sigmodon hispidus, assembly GCA_004025045.1. Taxonomy (NCBI): domain Eukaryota; kingdom Metazoa; phylum Chordata; class Mammalia; order Rodentia; family Cricetidae; genus Sigmodon; species Sigmodon hispidus. The sequence goes on along the minus strand of PVIH01009409.1, from coordinate 43,461 downwards.
TAAAACTCTGCAGACCAATTGGGGAAAGCTAGCCAGAGTCACTTGTCATAGTCATGGTTCTTATAGTTCAAGATGGCTTCACTCAGGTCAAGTTGACGCCACACACCTGTGCAAAGAGACAGGCAGGTAGGCAAGCCAATGGCAGAGAGGGGGATCCGAATTTGTTTCTTCTGCCTACAACTGAAACATTTGGACATTATTGGAGAAAACATCAGCCAAAATATTGGCCCATCCCAGAGAACTGCTATGCATGAGGATACAGGAAATATATTTATGTTAAAATTAATACACATTTCTTTGAGGTTGATTGTAAGATTTACATGTTATTTTGAATAGAAAAACTAGAAGGCTCCAACTTCAAATTTCATACATAGAATGGAGTCTTTTGATGGTGACCTGTATGCCTCAGATTTTTTCCAACTCTGTCCTCACCTGCTCCTGCTATTGAAGGTCACTGAAGACTTTAGAGAAATGCTTTTTAATGAGCTCCAAAGATATAGCCCAGGAAGCCTTGTCAGAATCAGAGAACAGTACTAAGATATGAGTTCTTGGCATCCAAAGGCCTTGAGGATTTTTTTTTCTGCTTGGAATTCTGTCAGGAACTATCAGATGAACACAAGCCCACTCCAAAGTTAGAAGGGTCAGAATGAAGAGTCAGCAACATAGCCCATTTCTATGGCAGATCCATCATCTACTTCCCTTTGCAAACTGAGCACTTGCTTAAGGCTCACTCCCTTACTGTAGCATGTCTAAGATAATGGTCAATATTACTGACTAAGGGTGCTTCCAAGCACAGCTCTCCCTTCCCTGGTCACTTTAATAAGAAAAGTTTTAACTTAGGAACATAACTAATAAAGCTGTGAAATTATATACAACAGGTACATAGTATACATTAAACATTAAAATTATGATGCTTTCTCTTTCTACAGATATCTTACAAAGGACCCAAAGGATGGACTGGAGTCTTTAGTTTAAAGCAATGTTTTAAGAGCCCACCCTAATTGTTATCACAGAACCTTCATCCGGCAACTGATGGAGGAGATGCAGAGATCCACAGCTAAGCACTTGGCTGAGCTCCTAGGCAAGTCCAAGAGAGGGAGGAGGGATTATAGGAGCAAAGGGGTCAAGATCATGATGGGGAAACCCACAGACACAGCTGACCTGATCTACTGGGAGCTCAATGATTCTGGACTGAGAACTGGGAAATCTACCTGGGACCAAACTAGGCCCTCTGAATGCAGATGACAGATGTATGGCTTGGACAATTGGTGGGGCCCTTGGCAGTGGGACAAAAAATTTATCCCCAGTGCATGAGCTGTCTTTTTGGAGCCCATTCCCTGCAGAGGGATATCTTGCTCAGCCTTGATATTGGGGGGAGGGGTTGGGTCCTGCCTCAACTTGATATCTCAGATATGCTGATACCCCATGGGAGGCCTTTACTTCTTTGAGGAGTGGATGGGTGTGGTGGTGTTGGGGGAAACTTGGGGGTTAGTGGGAGGAGGAGAGGGAAGGGGAGCTGGTATATACAAAATTTTAAATTAGAAATCATATATATATTTTATATATGTATATATATATATATATATATATATATATATATATATGAAACCTGAGGCATGTGTTAAGACTTGTACAGGAAACTTCTCATTGTGGTTGTATTGATAGACAGGCTCTTTAGCAGCTACTGGGACACGGGTTATCTCTGCTTCTTCCTAAAGGAGTTTCGATGGTGACTTTTAAGAGATTTAGAGGTGATAGTCCTTTTAGGAACCATTTAACAAAGTGGTTCTCAACTTCCACACTTATCAGAATGATCACAGCCCTACACATTACTTTGAATATTATAATAAATACTGTGGGGTAAATATTAGTATTTTCTTTCTTCACAATTCCTAATGAAATATAGGAATATTGCATGACTAGTTATCCTGCACGTGTAGATAGACAACACTCTTTTGAGAAAACTATTTGTTGCAAGCTGTAATTAATGAGGCACCATCTGTGAGAGGCAATGCTCCTTGCAGAAGCTGAGACTATCCAAGCAAAGTTCTTAGGCTTTTTAGACAGATGGAAAGAAAGAAAAGGGTGTAACAAAGCAGAAATACAGTGTGAATTATCTGATCAGTAACATATGCTATGTGGTAACATTTTATTTTATTATCTGACATATAGACTCATTTTCATACTTTTCTTAGAAAACTTGATGTAGAATTTATATCCAATTCTGAATTCTTCCACTTTGGTTAATTGTTTTATATTATTACTCTCTCTCTCTCTCTCTCTCTCTCTCTCTCTGTGTGTGTGTGTGTGTGTGTGTGTGTGTGTGTGTGTGTGTGTGTGTGTGTGTGAGCGTGTGCACCTGCTGTGGAGATCAGAAGATAATTTACAGGAGTAGTCTTTCTTTACACCACATAGGTCCCAGGAATGGAACTCAGGTCTTCAGGCTCTGCAGCAGACAGCAGACATTTTACCCAGTTGAGCCATCTCACTTGTCGCCTTCAGCTTGATTTTAAACAGCATCAACAGATCTATTCATACAAAATACTTGCTTCCTCCCAAGTTTAGAGGAAAACCTCAACCCTTCAGCTTGGGATTTCAGTTCTTCCTGGGTCACCAAGGTGAACTCATGCTCCTCAACTGTACACAGCCCTATCTGAGTGGATACTTAAACCTGCCCACCCGTTAGCTTGGCCTAGAATGCCTCTCCAGAACTCCATAGTTCCTCCTCCCATAACTCTCCATTCTCCTCTCTTGTCAAAATCCCAATGATTCTTCAAGGAAAGACACTTCATCCAAAGATTTTCCCCACTTGAAATAACACAGTGCATATAAAAACATCATGCCATGTCAGTTAACCTAAGTATCTAAACACTTTTAAAAAAATGTGCTGTAGAAAATTTTTCGGCCCGTTTGGGGCTGGAGGTTTGTAACCTGGCATATGGGCTTTTGTCTCTTAAAGAAATGAATCACATGTTTATATCTTTTACACTGTTTGGCCTATGTCTTAATTACATTACTAGCTAGCTCTTTTATCTTAATTTAACCTATTTTTATTAATCTTTCTACCACATGGCCCACAGCCCGTGGCTCACCTGAATTTCTACATGCTGCTTCTTTGGGGGACGGATGAAGACTGGCAAACTCCACTCTTCTTCCTACCTGCTTGTGCTCTGATTCTCCACCCACTTCTACGGTGCTCTATATAGGCCAAAACAATTCTTTATTTATAATACACAAAAAACATTCCCACCACAATGTGTATATATGCCTCTGTGTGTACCATTAGGGGTATCAGCAAAGGCCAGAAGAGGGTGTTGGATTCCCTGGAGCTGAGTTGCAAGCAGTTGTAAGATATCTGATGTGGATACTAGAAACCAAACTAAAATTCTCTGGAAGGAGCTCTTACCAATGAGCCACCTCTCTAGTCTAAATATCTGAAGAATTTTGAAGCATATCTACTTAGGGGTAATCTGCTTATCCAGGGCTGACTTTTGGTAAGGGTACAATTTCCTTGAAAAACTAAAGCAATTTTAATGATACATAATTGATGCATAATAAGAAGCATGTAACTATGTATTTGTTTTATAAATATGTACATTCATAAAGCACAAGTGTGGTAGGATTGACACATGTATATATTGCTGAAGTTGTCGCCACCATCAAGACAATAAATATGTCTGTCACAATGTTTCCTCATGCTTCTCCCTGCAGGCAGGCAACCACAACCTTTGCAGTAGTTTGCACTTTCTAGAACTTTATATAAAGGGGCGGGGGTGTGACAGGTGCATGCTCTCTTTTTCATTTGGGTTCTTTTACTCAAAACATCTGTAGTAGTCTGAATGTAACTGGCCCTATAAGCTCATAGGGACTTGCGCTATTAGGAGGTGTGGCTTTGTTGGAGGAAAAAAATGTGTGTCACTGTGGGGATGGGCTTTGAGGTCTCATATAAGCTCAAGCCATGCTCAGTTTTTCAGACTAGTTCCTCTTGCCCACAGGTCAAAATGTAGGACTCTCAGCTCCTCCAGCACCATGTCTGCCTGCACACCACCATGTCACACCATGATGATAATGGACTAAACCTCTGAAAATGTAAGCCACTCTAATTAAATGTTTTTCTTTTATAAAAGTTGCCGTGGTCATGGTGTCTCTCCAGGCAATAGAAACCCTAAGACAGCAGGATCCATGTGCATATCAACAACTCATTCTTTTTAAAAGCCAAGTAGTATTCCACTGTATGGTTGTATCAGTTTATCCACTTACCTGTTTATAGGCCTTTGGATTATTAGCAGTTTGAGGCTATTACAAATAAAGCTGCTGTGAACATTCACACCCAAGTCTTTAAAGTGAACATTTTTAAAGTTCCAGTTGTTTACATGGTAACCAGAACTTATTCTGGTCCATTTTTAAAGTTTCAGCTATTCTTATTATCTTTTTCATTGTATTTTCTTAATGACTAATGATGTAAGCAACTTTTTTTGCTAAATGTTTGCTAAATATCTGTTATTCTGGTGAGGTTTCCACTTATTTTATGGTGTTTTTTGTTTTGTTGAGATAGTGTCATGCTTTGTAGCCCAGGCTAGCCTCAAACTGTTCCCACCTCCTGAGTGCTGACTGGCATACACCATCATCTCCAGCCTTTTTTATTGAGTTTTGAGTTTCATTCTCAAGGAAAGTCATTTATAAAATACATACTGTACTTGGTAATGTTTTCTCCCAGTCAGTGACTTATTTTTCTACTTTCAGTGATGTCTTTAGAAGTACAAAAGTTTTTAAGATCTAAGAAGTCATACCTATGAATCTTTTGCTTTTTTCATTGTGATTTTAGAGTTTCAGTTAAGAAATCACTGTGACCCAAATTTACACATATTATTTATTCTAAATATTTATATATACATACATACACACAAATATCTACACATATGCATATATAAGCACAGTTTGTTCATTGATCATATTGAGTTAACCTTTGTCAAGATATAAACCAGTGGGCATTTGGGGCACACATTAGTTTAAAACTAGTAGTGCATTATTTCAAATACATTTAAAATAACAGTTTGATTTATAAGATTAATGGGTGTTTAAAACTAACTTGTATCATCTGAGATAATAAAATAAAAACTCATGAAAAGATAAAAATATTTTTATATACACAACTTGAGTCAGTCTCAGAAAAATAAATATTGTATGTTTTCTCTAAAGTGTGGCTCATAGACTTTAGTTAGATACTTAAAATCATGGGCACACAGATGACATGGAAGTAGCTACGGAACGGCGAGGGACTAAGGGAGAGGACCAAAGGACAGTGTGGCTCAGTGCACCCAATGAAAATGTCTGTATCTAACATTGAAGTTTTTAATTGAAAATTCAAAACTAGAAAAAATATTATTTTTATAATATTACCTTATAAAACAACGAAGTCCTTATAGTAGGTTCTGGTTTACAGTCTTTTTGTTTGTTTGTTTGAAGACAGGGTTTCTCTTTGGTTGTCAGGAAACTCGCTCTATAGACCAGGTTGGCCTAGAACTCAGAGATTGCCTGCTTCTGCCTCCCAAGTGCTGGGGTTAAAGGTGTGCGCAACCACCGCCAGGCTTGGTTTACAGTCTTATATGCTACCTTATGAGGTCTGCATCACACTACTACATCACACATTATTGTTTTCTTGTGCGCTGATCTTTCATGCAGACATATCTGGTCCAAGGACTGATCAGAGCATAGCAAAGTGCTGCTTCAACTGCTTAATTAAGTGCTGTGTGTCTACATGCTCTGGAAATGCTGCTTCAGACTTCTGAGCAGCAACATAGCTTCTCTGAAGATCGCCAATCTGTAAGAAATACCAGATCAGAAACTGGAATAAGATCTGCATGTTGGAAAATGCCAAGAGTTTTTAAAAGTAAATCGTTCCATCATGCTACTTATAGTTTAGAATTATCTAAACTATAAAATAATTATAAAAAAATGAGGAAAATAAAATTATATAAATAACATATGCTCCATTATAGTTGTTTACTTATATGTTTTTTCTCTGTGTCTCTGATAGCACTTTTAGTATAAAAGGGCATTTGTAAAGAAAGAACCAGGTCGTATAGCTAGAATAAATATAACACGTAACAAAGACACTGTGATTAGCATAGGATCTCTTAGGCAAGAAATTTAAGTAAAATATATTAACTTAAGATATAAAAGCCAGGTGCTGGTGGCACACAGCTTTAACCAGCACTGGGGAGGCAGAGGAAGGCAGAGTCAGCCTGGTTTACAGAAAGAGTTCCAGGATAGCCAGGGCTAAGAAATCCTGTCTTGAAAGAGAAACAAAAGAAGAGGGGGAGATGATGGCTCAGCAGTTAAGAGCACTGGCTGCCCTTCCAGAGGACCTGGGCTCAATTTCAAGCACCCACATGGCAGCTCATAACTATCTATAACTCCATTTCCAAGGAATCTGATACCCTCATACCAATGTACATAAGATAAAATTAAATGAATTATTTTTAAAAAGATATAAATTATATTCTGAGAGGTTCTAAGTGATACTAAACACAACAGTGCTGGGCAGATAGATGGTTTTTAAATTTATAAAGTGTATCTCTAATGTTCAATGAACTCTGTTTATGTCCAGTACCAAAGAAAAATAATCTACCTACATTCATGTATGCCCTTCTGAAAAGACAGAAAATTTTAGTATGTGCACCCACAAAAAAATCTAGATTCGGGGCTGGAGAGATGGCTCAGCGGTTAAGAGCACCATCTGCTCTTCCAGAGAACCCGGGTTCGATTCCCAGCACCCACATGGCAGCTGACAACTGTCTGTAGTTCCAGTTCCAGGCAAACACCAAGGCAAATAAATAAATAAAGTTTAAAAAAAATCTAGATTCAACTCTGATGAATTTTTAATAACATATATATGTGTTGGGGCTGGAGAGATGGCTCAGTGGTTAAGAGCACTGTCTCCTCTTCCAGATGACCCGGGTTCGACTCCCAGCACCCACATGGCAGCTAACAACTGTCTGTAGTTCCAGTTCCAGGCAAAACACCAAGGCAAATAAATAAATAAAATGAAGCTTTAAAAAACAACAACAACAAAAAAAAAAACAACATATATATGTGTTTTAGATTTAAATGGTTTTCTTTTAATCATAGCACTGCCAACATTATTATTTTATAATAAATCAAAACATTACCAACATTACTATATTTTATATTTTGCTGAACTAGGTGATAAGAATTAAGAATTCTTTGAGCTAAGAATAATTAAGGTGCACTGATGCTCAGGTGAGCAGGCCTTCCAATAAGAAAGGGTCTGTGCCTTTAGCTAAGTGCACATGGTGCAGTGGGGATTGGAAGGGCATCATAGGAGCTGAGTTTGCCATCTCATATTGCCACTTGGCTCTAGAGTGTGTCTTCGCTTGGTTTCAGATTTATTTTTATCATTTTTAATTATAGGTGTGAGTACACGTGGGTGTGTGAATGTGTGTGCAGGTGCTCACAAAGCCAGAGATGCAGAATCTCCTAGAGCTGGAGTTACAGGCAAATTGTGAGCTGCTTGCTGTGGGTGCTGGGAACCAAATTCTGGTCCTTTGAAAAAGCAGCAGGTACTCTTTACCACTGAGCCATCCTCAAAGACCCCTGCTTTTAGGATTTTATTGTGGCTGGATCTTCTGGTCTAGCCATGAACTAGTGACCCTCCTGACTTAGCCTCCTCTGCCTAGGGCTTTACAGGCTTGTGCCTCCACACCCAACTCCGACAGATAACCAGCTCCATTGAATGCCCTGCATCTGTGAGCCTCAGGTTCCCCGGAATGTCAGCATCATGAAGTAGAAGTTTCTGTCTGCTTCATTCATTGCTCCATCTTATGTGCTGACCATGGATACACAGAGCGGCTCAGGAAAGAACTATCACTAGGGTCTGAAGAGAAGTCAGGAAGGTGGAAAAATACTTCAAGAGAAGCTGGTGGTTAGCAACTGTCCCCCAAATTGTAACATGAGTAACAGCATTTTCTATTTTCAAAACAGACATGTGCGGATAGTTTCATATTCATGCTATAAAGATGTTTTTAGTCAATAAAACCCTGTACTTAAATCACAAATGTTTGAACTGTTTCTTAATCCTTAAGATAGACTTGCTTTTCAAGGTGAAAGTGTTGAGATGCCCTGGAGCCCTGAGCTTGCTTGTTGATGTTTTATTAAAAACAGCTCACTATTCCTGTTGACTTCTGGATATTAACTGATTGGCAACAGAATATTAACAGTTACCTTTCCCTCATACTGCCCATAACTGAACAGTATTCACTAATACTCTTAATTTATAACAATCTTGAGAAAGGAGTGGTGGAAATATGATCTGCCGATAACGGACAGGATTCCCTTGCTGTAAAAGTCAATTATAAATCCTTCCTGGACCAGAAATTATCTAACAAGTGTTCTTTAGTGATTAAATGTGGTATTTTAAAATGTAAGAGATTTCTTCTGCAATTTATACTGGTGTTTTAGTCAATAGCCAGTGATAAAGTTCATTACATAATCTCCTGAAGTGAAGATATTTCTGATAAAAGTTTTTAAAAAGTCATTTCTTTCAGATTGAAAAATAATCAACCTTCTGTTCCAAAAGATAAGGTTTAAAATATATTCAGTCTGTATTTTTTTTAAACCTAGAAAGATCAAGAATGTGTCAGATGATGAATTAATAAAGGAAGAAAATACCTTATCAGAGACTGTTGCAAAATTAAAATGTGGCTCATACATATGGGGTGCTAAAGATGATGCTGTTTGTAGAAGTGCTCGTGCCTAGGGAGAAAAGGAGAAAAAGCAGACATGAACACATGGCATACAACCATGATTTTTCCAGGTCAAAATGAAACTTACATGGGACAGCGCCTTAAAACGACCCTGTGAGAAATACAATGACATAATGAAATACAGCTGAATATCTTAGCAAAATTATGTACTGAAATTTTAGGATAGATATAAGTCATTTGAGAAGCCCTGTCTTTGCAGTCCAGTATGATACACAATTTGAAATATAATCTTCTCAAAGCTTAAAAAAGTCTTCTTGACTTAAGCTTTGTTGGTGGTGATCAATTTAGAGGAGGCTCTAATTATGTTCCCTAATAACAACTTAAAATCAATACATTTCAAAGTCCAAAGTTTGCATTGGATGAGACAGAGCAAACACTTATTGTGCTGCTGATCAGTTTGCTAAGTGAAATAGCAACAGAAAGTGACAAGCTTTCCCTAAAGCACTGTCTTATCCCACCGAGTTGGGGAGGAAGCGGCTCATTTGGCTTGCACTTCCACATCCTTAGTCAATCACTGAAGGACGCCAGGACACGAACTCAAACAAGACAGGAACCTGGAGACAGGACTGAGACAGACAGAGGCCATGGAGGGGAGCTGCTTATGTAAGGCTTGCTCTCCATGGCTTGCTCAACATGCTTTCTTATAGAACCCAGGACCACCTGCCCAGGGATGGCCCCACCCACAATGGGCTGGGCTCCCCCCCCATCACTAATTGAGAAAATGCCCTACAGCTCAATCTTAGGGAAGCATATTCTTAATGGAATTTTCCTCCTTCCCAGTGCCTCTAGATTGTATCAGGTTGACATAAAGCTAGTCAGCACAAGTACTCAAAGCATAAAATTTAGGTTACGTTTCACAGGATCATGTTTTGCAGAAGCCATGGACTAACAGGAGACAGTAATGCGTGTGCCACAGCTCAGACAATGCCACTGAACGATGCCCCCCCCAAACCAACCCAAAACTTGTATCCATGACCCTGAGAACACATACATGCATCATTTTGTTTTTTGAAATTGAAACAAAAAGGACACCAACTCATATGAGACAGTAGATACTAGATTTTACTAATAAAATAAAATGAATATAAAACTTTGAACACATTTTAAATCAATAGACTGGTGAAATGACTCACCAGCTAAGGCACTTGCCACCTGTTGACCTGAGTTTGATTCCCCAGAACCCACAAGGGAGAAGGGGAGGACTCGTTCTATGTTGCTCTCTGACCTCCACATGTGTGCCATGGAATGTGTACATACTTGGGCACATGTGTATACACACACACACACACACACACACACACACACACACACACACACCCCTCACAGGACTGCGGTTACAGATGCATGCTGCAATGGCTTTTTACGGGGTGCTGGGGACCTGAATGTGCGTTCTCATGCTTGTGTGGCAAGCACTCTCCTGGGCCCCCTCTCCCAAGCCCCTCCAGGAGGAACACTGACTTAGACTTCCCATAAGGCAGGTGCTGTTTCTAGAGAAGGCAGAAGTTACATAACAAATGAGGTCCATGCTTTCAAGCAGCCAATAGTCTGCTCTACACACCAATATCTAGTAAAACGAGAAAGAGAAAACAGTATAAGATTTGCCAGGCCTCGAGGGCTTTTCTTAGACTGATGTTTGGGTGGTTTTTCTAAGGAGATGACACTTAAGACTCAAACAACAAAAAGAAACTTGTCATGGCAAAATCTGGGGGATACTGCAAAGGGCTGACGGGAGACAAAGCTCTGTGTGTCGGTAGAGCAGTGGGACCGTTCATGCGCCTGAAGCCAGTTAGGAAAGATATAGTCTCAATGGTAAGACCAAAAGATAGGCCTACATTGGCCAAGCCGGGAAGCCTGGGTTTTGGTCTAAATGCAAAGAGAGGGAAGTGGAAGATTCTATCAAAGCAATAGTAAAATTATATTGTTTTTATAACAAAATCCATTATAATTCAGAGAAGGATGAGCTACTGCTTTATTTATCTATCAGAAGTCACTCAGTTGTCTCCCTCATAGTGGGGGATGCAGGGACGATGGCTTTGTCGGTAAAGTGCCCACCCTATGGTGTGTGGGTGTGTGTATAAGGGACACCAGCCACGGGGCTCCTGGGAAAGCGCAGGAAGGAGATTAACACAGGGTAGAGAGCAGGAACCACACTGAGCTAGTACTGACAGGACTTGTGAACAGGCTGAGTGCAGGGGTGGCGGAGAGAGGGGAGAAAGGGATTGAAAGGGTGGCTGCCAGGGTGCTGGCAGTGCATTTCAGGTGGGAACACAAGGGTGGTGTATCTTATTCCCAGGAAATCAAATGTTCAGTTTTGGCCTCAGAGAAGTGAGGTCACTTGCCCAAAGTCACACAGCTAGTGATGATAGCTGGGATTCAGAACCAGGCCTACTGGACTCAGTCACAACATGTAATGATGGCTAAATGTCACATCTTTCCTCTGAAGAAAGCCAACTGCCCACTGTAACAGTGCAGCTCTGACCTGTTCAATGTGACCCTTCCGCATCTCCAGCACGGCTAGATTGTTGTAGGCCTCCGCATGGTGGTTGTTGTGGACCAGGGCCAGCCTGAAGCACTGATGGGCCAGGTTCGTATCTCCTATTCCCTGCAACGAAAAGCACGGTTGCACACATGGAGCCACAGGCTCCCCTACCATCTCCTCCCTCATTTTGAATATAAATCTTCCTAGCTACCCACAAAAAGCGAGCACCAATCACAGCAGGGAAGTGTGAGTTCTATGCGTGGATTTAACTTAAATATGAAATGATGAAAACCTCCAAATTGTCAGTTGGATGATGATATCTGGGAGTTTCTTAACATGAATGTGTGGTGACTTTTCTTGGCACATACACACACACACACACACACACACACACACACAGAGAGAGAGAGAGAGAGAGAGAGAGAGAGAGAGAGAGAGAAACATACCACAGCAATGTGCCCCAGGTTGTACCAGACATCAGCTGCCTCTTCTTCATTTTCAGCCAGGGAAAGGGCGCGTTCAAATGAGGTCAGAGTCATATCATACTGCTGGGCATAGAAGCAACAGAGCCCCAGGTTGTTGAAAAGCTGGCAGTTATAAACTCCCATCTGCAAGAGGCGTCTTTCCAAAGAAGAGCACAAAAGCTGCTGTTATACTAATTTATAAGCATAGTTATAAGTGAATTCATTTCATAATTTTAGGAACCCTGGAGCACATTAACACAGCATATCAAGAAATGTGTAAAGAATGCTTATAACTTTTCCAGAGATAAGGTCAGTAAAGCAGTTTTGTTTGTTTATTTTTTTGATTTGTTTTATTTTCTCACAAAAGTTTTACTAGAAAGAAAGGGGAAGTTCACACATATTATTTCAGAGGCCTCAGTACCTGAAGGGAATTAATTCCCTGAGGCCTGATCCAACCTGAGGAACGTGTTCCACATTTACCACTAAGCAGCCCTCTGTTGAGCCCTGGATTCTTCTGTCTGTCTGCACTGTGTGGTAGAGATTCACATCCTCTGCCATGGAAAATGCAGCTGCAGGTGGCTCTGTGGTCCCCACTCCGCTTTCCCACGAGCCCCACTTTGCTTCTATGCATCATTAATCCAACAGAGTTCAAATACACAAACGAAAAGCCAGCCCAGCTGCTTGAGAAGCCCATGACCCACTTTAGGGCTGGAGAGGACAGCCAGATGCACAAGTGCTGCATGGCATCTGTTTATGTTTCTAGCATGTGTCTGGAAAGAACCTGTCAGCTGTCAATCCACGCCTATATAGTACAAGAGCTAAAACCACCAGGTAAAAATGAATCTTAGGGACCAGTGAGATGGCTGATGACCTGAGTACGATCCCTGGGACTCAGAGTGTAAGGAAAGACCTGAATTAAAGAGAGTGAACCTTTAACCCTCACAAACCCCACCCTGGCACACATGCAAATACATAGTAAATGTAATGTTTAAAAATGCCACATGAGGGACAAAATAAGTATGTGCTCAAAACACAATCAGTGATCATATTTACTTAGGTTAGGAAAAAAGATGAAAATACCCCACCAAACAGGAAGCCTGTTTTCTGTCCTCGTCGAGGTTCAGAACACAGGGACCTGCAAAGCCTTCCTGCTCCAGCCTGTCTTCAGGTTTGGTGGTATTCGGAGGCAATGCCAGTGAGAAGTATTTCAAGTAGCTATTTAGCCTCTGCTGTTTCTTGACAACTAACACGAACTCACAGTGACCTAAAAAGAAAGACTGGCCATGCAGGTCTGTTCTTCCAGGGTGCCAGTCTGTATACCCCCAAAGCACTGAGTATCACTTTACTCCCCAGAAAGCAGCCAGGAGATGCAGTTCTTAGATTTACACACATGTGGCCTTTCTATAATTTCCATACATTTCATTTTCATTTCAACCTTTACTGGTTCACTGATTTTTCCTGCAGATGCAGTGTTAACACCCACCTGTAAAACCGGAGTGCGATCTCCGGCTGGTCAGAATAAAAGTGGTTGCTTCCAATGCAGGCGATGGCTTCCACGTGAGTGTTGTCTTGTTTCAGAACCTCTTTGTAGTATTCTGCCGCAGAGGAACTATTGTTCATTTCCTATTCCCCATCCAGACAGAGAGCAATGCTTAATTAACACTGGACAAGAAGTTGCTTTTTTTTTTTCTAGCTAAGTTCATTCATTCAAGAATATTTACTTTGAGTTTGCCATATGTCAGACTCTGTTCTAGACAGTGGGGATGAAATACGAACAAAAACATGAAGTCATCATCCCCAAGGAGGTGACAGCTGGTGGGAAAGACAAACAAATGAGTCAGTCTAATGTCAGGGAAGGATGAGCAATGTAAAGAAACAGTGTGGAGTGAGCAGAGAGCAAGGGAGGCAGGAGCTGTCTGTTATCAGTCACCTTGGAAGAGGCCCTGTCTAACAGAGACATAAATGAAGAGAGGTGTCAGAGACAGCATTTGTGGGGGATAGTCTCACTTGGCAGAGAGACCGAAACACATAAGCCTAAACTGAAAGCACTTAGAAAAAGCATTTCCAAGTGAGCCTGGGAAAGGGAGCAGTACCCAGGAGACCAGAGAGGGAGTCAAGGCCTTTTGAGGCTACGCGGAGAGCCTCAGACTTCAAACTGAAGTTGAGAGAATATCAGAGGATTAGAAACAGTGGCAGGCCACAAACACACTGTATAGTAGTTAAGGAATCACCTGGTGGCTGACTGTAGGCCATACCAAATAGGAAGGCAAGGCCTAAGAAAGACCAGATCTAGAAAAGAAACAAAAGCCACTCAGACCAAATTTAGGAATACACACACAGAAAGAAAAAAAAAAAAAAAGCCTTTTGCAGTTGTATACATTTGTACAACACAAGTGATCATCACAAATAAATGACTCTAATTGTTCTGACCTATAAAGAAATCAGGGTTGCAGAAAGAGGCTAACAAAAAATAACCTTTATTGGGGAAGAAAGCATTTTCATGAGGGACTGTCACCATAGGCCCCAAGCAGGAGAGCATCAGGTGAGGCCTCATCACAGGAGGCCTTCAATTCCTCAAAAGGAGCTTCATTGGGTGAGATGCCCACCATGCACAGCATGATGAAGGTCCTGAAGGAAGAGAACCTTTAACTTCCAAGGACAATGGTGGTTTCTTACTCTTACAGGTTCTAGGGGGTGGGATGGGGTAAGCAAACTCCATACTGTCAGATCTAACCTGGCCTAGCCTACATCCCAGGAGCCATTAAGAAAGGGAGGCACTAGGTAAACGTTCACAATCCAAGGTTGTCCTGAGTCCAAGGATTGAGGTGGGCTTGTTCATAGTTGCATGGAAGGGAGGGAACTGAATTCATTCAGAATGCTGGAAAGTCACCATACCACATTCTGTCAGCTCTCTCCCAGAGCCGAGGAGGGTGTGACCAAGTTCCAGGATGGGGCAGCTAGCAGGCCTGTGATATAATACTAGTTTTATTAAAATTTGAGGCACAGTCTCACTATGTTGCCCAGTCTGGGCTTGAACCCAACCTTGAGCTACCTTCTCCCATTAGCTTCCCAAGTAGATGGGCTGCAACTAAACATCACATCTGTCTCAACAAATATTATTAATAAAGGTTGCCACCTCTTAAATCAAGGCCCAGTCTATCCTCCACAAAGCTTCCTATATGTCCAACCTCACAAAGATCTCTTCTGCACACACTTATTCGCTGTCACAAGAGGACTCTGACTAATGTTAGATTTGAATTTCATTATTATTATTCTTAAACCCAAGAGACCCCACTAACTGCAAGAAGCACCACACACTGCTTCTTTAAACACAGATTTGAACTTGGTACAAGACTCACATGACCAGAAATGTATCCCAGGCCACACATGCATACTTCATACATATAAAGTAGTATGTAAAATAAGTTCTTTCTTACATCGTCAAATTCTTCCAAGTCCCATTTCACTTGGTCATCCATGTTCAGGTTTTTCAAAACAGTACTGTCTGTGTATGCAGTGATTTGCTTTTTAAATTTTATTAATAATCTTAAGTGTTTGCAGATTGTGACCTGCAGCCTTGATAGGCACATAGCATAGAATGAACATATCAGGCTAATACACATGTGTGCAACCTCACCTACTTCTTATCTCTTTGTGATGAAGAGAATTAAGATCCACTGCAGTGCTCCTTAAAAATGTTCCCCAAAACTGCTTGGATTTGCTTCCAAGCTCCTGGCAGTTTTTGTGAGGCTGATGCCTGTGCTTTCTGGATTTAACCAGCAGGTGTCAACAAAAGCTTTCAGGCAACAGTCAGAACTAATCACCATCTTCACTGTTGGCTAATTGGAATAATTGCCAGGTTTTCACAAGGCCTGCAGATGAGAAAAACTACACAACAGCTCCTATTTGCTGTAAGGATCAAAAGAAAATGTGGTATATATAAACACAATGGAGTATTATTCAGCCATTAAGAAGACAAAGTTACGCCATTTGCAGGAAAATAGGCAGGGCTGCTGATCAGCATGGAAAAGAAGCCAGGCTCAGAAAGACAAGGATGTTTCCCTGATATGTGGAATCTAGACTTGAGGGTGGAGGGCAAAGACAATGATGAGGGTAAATAAGATCAGAGTACATGAAACGCATGACCTTGTACAGCGACTACACAGTGACGAAAGAAGAGATGCTACATAGTTAGATGCACCCCATTGTTAGTGAAGTTCAAATATGGAAAAGTGTGTATGTGTTTTATTGTGCATATAGATGTACATGCTCATGTATGGGCATGCATGTGGAGGCTGCATGTCAACCTTGGCGGTCACTCTTCAAGTACCAGCCACTGTGATTTTTGAGACAGGGCAGCTCATTGACCTGGGAGTTCTAGTTAGGGTAGGCTTAAGGTGCTTGAAGACCAAGTGCACTGATGCACTGTTCTTTCTCAATCAAGTGGTCAACTGCCAACCAGAGCATATTTTCTTTCTTGTGTGTGACATATTTGTGCATACTTTTGTCTGTGCATGTATGCACATGAGAAGGCTAGATGTTAATGTTGGGTGACTTCTATTACTTGTCCTATTTTCTTTTAAGAACGGGTTTCTCACTGATGCTAGAGCTCAATGGTTTGGCTAGCCTGGTTAGCCATCAAGTTCCAGGAATCGTCCTGTAACAGCCTCCCCAGTGTTTGGATTACAAAAGCACAGCATCACACTTGGAATTATTCAGTGGCTTCTGAGGAAGGACCCAAGTCCTCACTCTTGCCAGGCAAGCACACTACCAAGTTATCACCCAGGCAAGCACACTACCGAGTTATCACCCAGGCAAGCACACTACCGAGTTGTCACCCAGGCAAGCACATTACTGAGTTATCAGCTTCACACTGTAGAGGAAAATTCCCAGAAGTAAAACTGCCCCAAAGAAGAAGCAGGTTTGATCTCTCCTTGGTGACTATAAACAGCTTCCAGTGAACTGCATCTACCACACTCCCCGAACAGTGCCCACACAGGGAGCCTGTTTCTTCACACTCTTGACAGTCTAGGTTCTGCAGAACTTCTTCACCTCTGCCAGTAGAGTGGATTTAGCTTTTAATTCTTTAATTCTGATGGAGACAGGGCATCTAACATACGAGACAACATATTTGCTTTTCTGGAAGCTGCCAACTTGTGTCCTGTGTCTATTTTCTGAGTTAGCCTGTCTATTGCCTTTCACCATTGGCATTCTGTGCTGCTGTAACAGAACAGCACAGGCAGAATGATTTATAATGAACAGAAAAGTGTTTGGCTATGTTTTGGAGGCTGTTGAGCCCAAGGTCAAAAGGTGACATTGAGTGAGGACCACCATACCTGCCCGACAGTCATCTGTCATCTCTCCCAGGCATGACAGGCATTTTCACTGGATAAAATCTTAACCTTTTAGTTTGACTTTATTGAAATTTTTATTTTTGCTACATTGGATTTTTTTTTTTTGAGCTCACAAAGTTCCACCTGCCTCTCCCTCCCCATTGTTGGGATTAAAGGCATCACCACTATGTTTGGCTTCAGTCTATATAGGGAATAAAAGTCTTCAAATATCAGCCTTTCCTGTCATGGCTTTATCCCTTGATTTTATATAAAAAGCTTTTCCTCAGGTAGGAAGAACAAATGGCTCTGTGGTTAAGAGCACTGGATGCTTTTCCACAGGACCCAAGTCCCATTCCCAGTATCTACATGATGGGTCACAAGAGAATTGGAAGCCCTCTTCTGGCCATGGGCACCAAATATGCACTGAGGTGTACAGACTTAAATTCAGGTCAAGCTACCCATATACAAAAAAAAAAAAAAAAAAAAAAGCTCTTATTCTAATTTATACAAATAATGTGCCTATTTTTCCCTGAAATGTTCACATATTCTCTGCTTAATGATTTTAATGCTCAACTTAATACAACCTAGAATCAGCTGGGATGGGAGTCTGAATGAAGAACTATCTAGATCAGGTGAGCCAATGGGGTGTTTGTGTTGACTATTGCTATAGGGAAGATCCAGCACAGTGTGGGCATCACCATTCTCTAGGCCCAGCTCACCAAAACAGTGCAAAAGGAGAACACTAGTTGAAAGAAAGCTAGGATGTGTATTCTCTTTGCTCTTAACTACAGGTGGGATGTGACTAGCTGCTTTGGGCCTTGCCTTGAATTCCCCTCAGTGATGGGTTTAATTTGAAATTGTAAGCTGAATAAACCATTTCTTCCCTAAGTTGTTTTCTTCAGAATATTTTATCAGAATAATTTTGTGTTTTAGTTTTAACTCTTTAAAATGTTTAAATCTGAGAGCTAGGGACACAGCTCAGTCAGGAAAGTTCTTGTTGCAGAAACTGAGGACCAGAGTTCAATTCCCAGAAATCACACATAGAGCCAGACATGGTGGCAAATGTGTGTAATTCCAGTGCTGGGGAGGTGGAATCCTGGGGCTTAAGGGCCAGCTAGGATAGAAATTAGCCAGGCTAGACAGATTGATGAGTCTCAGTCTCCAAAACATGTTAGATGGCTCCTATGACCTGGCACCAAGGTTGACCTCTGACCTTATACACATGTGCACATATACATGTACACATATACACACACTTTAAATCTGGCTGAAATAGTTGTTTTAATATGAGAAATATTTGTTCATTTGCTATATTTTTAAAGTTTCTAATCTGGTAACTCAATCGATTTAATAGCCAAACTTTGTCACATCCTAAATTTTCATATGGACTCTCTTTTGGTCCTTAAACTTATTCCTGAAGAACTGGCTAAATCATAATAGTTTTGGAATAGATTTTAATAACATATACTTAAAACAACATTTCCATGTATGTATATATCACCTCAAGTGTGTAATAAACTTGATAGTAGTTAAGTGATTTTTAAAGTAGTTATTTCTAAGCCAGTTCATGAAACATGAACTACACTTACAGTTAAATTATTTGAAGCAAAATTGCAAATAGCCTAAGGATATGAATAGTGCAGTGGTTTTGCTCAGAACAGCAAAGGAGTGTGTTCAAAATACAAAAGCCTATGTCAAAGATTGATAGGCCATGGTTCTTGCATATGCCCCAGGCAATTTCCACACACAATAAAGTTAAAGGGCCATTAGAATAACATTTCCAGAGTTAGGTTTCTAATTTCAAACCTTTTTCAGCAAAGAATAGTTGAATTGAGAGCCTTTCTATCAAAATGCCTCAAAAAACTTCAAAAGCATCAAAAAAGTTTATCAAAGCTATATATCTTAAGCAAGTGTCTGTAAGAAAGCAGAGGGAGCACTACATACTCACTATAAAATGGAAAACACAGACCATGACTGAATGAATGCAGCAGTAGAAAAGGAACACAACAGAAGAAACCCCCAGAGAAAAGCAAAGTCCTCAGAGGCAAATGCAGTGTAGCTGGACTTGGCTTATTTTCTTTCAAACCACAGCCACACAAAGAGTAAAGGAATCCTCCAGAAATCTGGCTTTAGCATGGTAAAAGCTTGGGCAGAAAACAAATTAAATATAAAGCCAGGACACACTCAGAGATACACACACACATACACACGCATGCGAGTGACCATTTCTACTCTATGAAGTCCCGGCAAATAGGTGGCTTTCCTCTCTAAGTCTTTCTCCCTGCTGCTGCAAATTCCACTCAGGAGCAATGGCCCAAAGGTAGCCAATGGAAGACTACTATCTACAGGACCACTGGGTAAGGTGGTGCACATCAACAATCTCTGCACTATAGAGAAGACACTGGAAGATGGAGAATTGGGGGCCAAGACAGGGAGCCTGACACAAAGGGAAAAAAAGAATCTGTTTGGAGCCACGGCCTCTCCCAGCCTTAGCAACAGTGACTGCAACAGACAGGCACCAATGGAATTCTTCTGAAAATCAGCCATGATTAACAATGTTAACAGCTAAACCTTCTGTCAAAGAGAAGGCCAGCAGGGCTGAGAGAAGCCGAAAGCAGATCCAGTGATCTAGTCAGCACCCAGAGCATCCACCATCCCCGGCTTCCAAAAGGTGACTTTCTTACTTATTCTCTAAGCATCTTAGTCAAAAGTTCTTTCACACTCCATTTACTTAAGGCCATATCAAGTAAGGATAGAAAAATATTCAGATTTTGGTCTGACTGGTCAAAGTCTTCTGTATGTGTATTTATTAAAGTTGTATTTCAAAAAAGAAACTTTTTCCTAGACAATTTAAAATTACTTATTTTCATTCAAAAAGCAATTCGACGTGGTATGTGGTGGCCTGTGCTTGTAATCCCAGAACTAGAGAGGCTGAGAGATCATCACCCCATGTTCAGAGACAACCTGCTCTACATTGTAAGTTCTAGGCTAGCCTGGGCTACATAGAGACCCTGTCTTAAGATATCAAATCAACAACCAAAACACAGAATTTATGTTTCTCTTACAAAATTTTTAAAATACAGTGTTATGTTCTAAATCTGGGACAAATGGCTGAGGTGCCTATGTAACATACCAAAGTGGACCTGGCTAGTCAGGTTCTCTCTGCATCCCCCAGCCCTTACCTGTAACAACAGGGTCCTCCTGGCTGGCATACTCTGTCCCCATCCTGAACTCTCCACCCCAGGAGATCTGGGCTGTTCTTTCCCATAGAATGCATCCACTTGGTTACCCACTCTCTTTATACCTATGGGCCTCCTGGCTACTGTACCTGGTTCCCCCCCTCTCTGTTCCCTGCCCTTCCCCTTCTCCTCACATGGCACAGCTCAGTCTGGCCATGTCCACTCTGGAATCTCCAAGATCCCAGATGTCCCCACCTCTGACTATGCTTTCCCACATACTATAATAAACTTTATTCTCCACCACACCTAGGGGCAGCCATGTCCTTTCCTTCCTTCCTTCCTTCTTTTCTTTCTCATTCATCTGGTACCGAAACCTGGGAACAGCTATGTTCCTTTTCTTTTTATTTCTTTTTGTCATTCATATAGATAGTATAAAAAAATAAAAATCTTCCACAAGCTATCATCTAGACATAGCAACCCTCAATCTCTTTCATGTTTATTTGCAAAATAATTTGCCAATATTATAAGCCGTATCTTCCAATGAATTAAAAAACAGAAATGTGTTTGCTTAATATTGTATTAAAAGTTCTAAGCAATTTTTGAAGTAAAATATCAAGACTATATACATAGATGATTCTTTTACTCGTAAAAGATATTTAAGAGAATCTAGGGACAAGACCTTGAAATTTAAAAGGTGGCTAATATCAAACTGACTTTTAAAAAGTAATGAATTCCTATTCACCATCAAATAAAAATTACATTTCATTTATAGCAATACATCCATTCATAGTACTACATCCATTTTTATACCTAGGAACATATATGTGCAGGAAAGAGTTAAACAGAAGACCTGAGATTGCTATTCTTAGAAAGGTATGCACTGGGGAGCTCAGGAATTCCTGCTTTCATGTAAACTTTCCCCAGATGACAAGAGTGCCCTGTTAATGTGACACCATTTGTACTATGTAGTTTGTGCTGATACCTGCTAACTGTAGAGTAGTCTAGAAATTCTGGTACATGATAGGCATATGGTATTCACACACTCTCTAATGAGATTCCTGGAAGACAACACTCTGCAGGAGTTGTCACAATTAAGTGTGCTCCCTGTGACTCCATGTTGTGACTCTACCCTGCAGAGAGGCTCATTAAAAAAATGAGCTGAACAGAGGTGAAACATTCCATCCTGCAGGGAAGCTATTAAGCTCAAGAAGTAAACAACTCAAAGGCTTCAGGAAGTCCCTGAAACCGACCAGATGTATTAGGTTCCCTTTCCCCAAACTGAGTAACACTCTCCTGAGCTGCCCAGGAGAGGCTCAGACAAGATGAAGCAGCTGAGCCACCTGGAGAAAGCAGACACCAGTTCATCTGCTTCTGAGAAGCAAAGACCAACAGAGCTACCTGGAAAAGTTCAGACCACTTACAGTGTCTAAAAAAAATGTCTGCAACCTGTTGAGTTGCCTGCCTGTAGGCTGGCAGCATTCTCCAAGCTTCCAGCTTGTGAGCTGTTACCCACACTAGGTGGGCTTTGGTGATGTAACTGTCTTTCAGTCATTCCTGTCCCTATAAGTAACCCTTCATCTATAAACCTGTAAATAAACTCCAATAAAGTTCATTGGTCTCCCTATGTGGGCTTTGGTGGTTGGTATTTGTACTTCGTCTGTCATTGGTTTCCGAGCTAGAATGCATTGCTGTTGGTAGTGTCATATAACACTCCACTGGCAGAGGTCTTTCAGAAGCTCATCCCTTGCTTCCTCTGAACTTCACCCACAAGCCTTCTCCCTTTACTGATTTTGTTTTATGTTATTTTTGCACTAATAAAATGTTCCTTTGTCAGTGTGTTGGATGTTGTGTTTTGGGAGTCTTACCAAAGCACTGAATTTTAGCATGACTTGGTGGACTTTTACCACAACCTTTTTGGGAATGGTCACAAGAATAAATGTAGCAACTGAAGACTTGTGTCATACTTGAGTCTGGAAAGAAAGGCAGTCTACTTACCCACCCAGCCAATCAAATATATTAAACTGTAAATCTAAGTCATTATGCTTGCAAGATTAAAAAAACAAAACAAAATAGTTCTCAAGACATGTCTTAAAATCAATATGGGAGAGTAGGGAGATACATTTTCAACAGTAAAGAAGAAAAACAGGTGGCAGGATTGTCTAATCCAGCCCCAGGATCATTGTGATACTCTAATAATTAGCAGGGAAGAGAACGCCATGTAACTTGTCTACTAAATCCAAAAGCATGAAACTAAAACTGTTAGGAATAAGTAAGAGTCCACACTGTGAAGGCAGTCCTGAAGGAATACCTATCAGGTACCATCAGAAAACTATGGAAATGTAGCTAATATTAGATTGGTAAAGGGCTGAACAAATGGCCAATGGAACAGACGAGGAAGCTTAAGAGAAAAACAGATGTTTGATGTTACAGATCTTGGGAAGGACTGCTAGATAACAGGCTACCATAGAGGAAAAATAAGTGCAATTCCTGTCTTGTAGCATTGACCTCTGGGTATTTAAAATACTTCATTATGAAAACCTAGCTGAATTAAACACACAGCAAAATCTCTGCTTATACTGCTGAATCACGGCCAATGATCTTAATTTTATAAACTGTGCTCCCTACTAGGACCCCAAGGGCCTATGAGCTTTTAAAAGTAGCACACAACCTCAATTTTACACCAACTTTTAAAATAATAAGAACTTTACCTCATAAATCCTGGCAATTCCACAAAGCAGGGTCACCTCTCCTGGAAACTTATCTAAGCCGTGTTTGAATAGATTTAAAGCAGTCACGGGTTGGTCCAATATTATATAAACCTAGAAGCAAGTTATATTGCAATAAGATTCCTTTACTGGTTTTTAAAATAATAGTATTTGCATGACAAATTTTAATTATTGATTAGAAACAAATTTTCTCCCCAAAATTAAAGAATTTACAGACATAGATTATAATAATGACATTTTAGTTTATCTGCATATTGTATATAACATTTATCATCCCAAGAAATGCTTACTGTGGGGATATTACTGTCACAAAGACTAGGTAATAACCAAACAAGAAAGGGTCAGGGGATATCACCGCCCGCCCTCACTCATACTAACCCTCCACTCCTAAGTCCTTTTCTGATATTCTAATCTTGGTGTGACTGAGTTCAACCAGGGTAATGTGGATGACTTGGGGTTTTAAGATAACCTCTGGAATCGGCCAGAGCTTTCCAAGGCATATACAAGTGAGGACAATGGTTTCCCTTCCCCTGGAATATATGAACAGCCAAAAATTCAGTGCGATGGAACATAACCTTGTAAGCCCTTTCTTCAACCCATGATTGACTGATTCAGGCTTAGTCTCATGCAAGCAACTGTAAGCACTCTGAGATCATGTTTGCAATGGCTGTGTTAACGCCCAGAAGACAGCAGTTCATGGCCCTTTTCCCTCCCTTCCAGCTCTTACACTTTTTCTGCTCACAGTACACTTCTTAACTTAGAAACATTTTTTTTTTTTTTACAGATAAGCCACAATGGTGTATAATAACTACTACTTCATCAGATGTTTTCTTTCAAGTGGCCTTGATGAGGCTCAGGAGGTGACTCTATTCCAATACAAGTGGAGCGTCCCTTCTCTGAAAAGTCCTACCACAGAAGTGTTCTTAATTTCTGATTTGGGGCTGCAATATTGTGGAACCCAAGTCTAAAAATGAAATTCATTGATTTTTTTTTAAAAAAATGTTTTTATTTTTATTTTATGTGTATGGGTGTCTTGTCTATGTGTATGTTTGTGGACTATGTGTGAGCCTGGAACCCTTGGAGGCCAGAAAATGGTTTCAGATCTCTTGGAACTGGAGTTAAGATGATTGTGAGCCACCATGTGGGTGTTGGAAACTAAGATGGGTCCTCTGGAAGAGCAAAAACGCTTTAACTGCTCAGCCATCTCTTTCACTGGTTTTTCCATCTATATGTAAAGCAGTTTTACACAATGATTTTATTGTACCCATGTTTTGACTGTGACACATCCCATGACATTAGGTGTGGAATTTTCCACTTATAGCTTCATATGGTGGCATTCAGTATATTTCAGATTTCAGATATTCAGATTAGGAATGTCCAATCTGTATGGAAAACGTTAGGTTATCCTTGTGCTGGAGCTCCAGGTCACATCATGCAGCTCAGTGGACGAGGATGCTCTCTGCTAACAGTGATGCTGCAAACTTGACCTCTTGCAGTCTCATCTTCATTAGCAACACACAGGAAAGTATAAACCTGTCCTGTAGGGTTACTGTACAGATTGAATTGATCTGTCTTCCCTAATATGCCTGCTACAATATCCCATACTGAACTGTGCTCAGAACTGAGTAACCAACACCCTACAAAACAGTCTATGAAATGCTCCCTGTTCTTAGAGCACAGTTTGACAGCATAGGCCTGGAATCTCAGCTCCACAGGAAGCTGAGGCAGGAGAACAGCAAGTTCAAAGTGTGTCTGGACTATACAGTGAGATCCTGTTTCCAAAACAAAGGGGCCTGTTCTCTACAACCTGCTTGGGTTTGAGAAAAAAATAGATTGTAGAAAATGCCTTTCTGTTACCTACAGGGCAAGGAGTCTATGGTGTTTCCTTCTGTCCTAATAAGCAATCTGTCAAAGGGATTTTCTTCTTTTTCCACAGCCACCAACTCCTTGTGCTGTCAGTACCCTACATATGTTATTTTTCACTTGCTATAAAAAAGTAAGTCTGAACATATTAATTTGCCAAATTTTCCAGAAGGAACTGGAAACTTTTCCCCATGTAATGGCCAACACCCTAAGAAGACAGTTTTCACTCAAGTTAAGAATATTTACTTATAAGTCGCCCTCCGACCCCGAAGAGGAACAGACATGTAGAGGTACCAGCCAGCCATGGGCTGGGAGCCACATGGCGGGAAGATTAATAGAAATGGGTTAATTTAAGAAGAAAGAGCTAGCTAGTAATGGGCATAAGACATGGGCCAAACAGTGAAAAGTATATAAGTGTCTGATCCATTTCTTTGGGGGACAAAAGCCACGGCGCGTGCCAGGCACAAACCTCTGGACCCAAAACGGGCCGGGAAAAACTCACTACACCAGATGGCTTCCCAACGTTGGGCACGAACACCCACATAAAGCTTGAGAAAGTTTAAAAAGCTTAAAGAGCGTTCTAGATCACTGAAACAGAGCCAAAAGCGGCTTTCTGAATTGCGTATTTGAATTGATTTATGGTACAGAGACAGATAGCGTGGTGTTCAGGCAGGAATTTAAAAATGGCGCGTCCGAGGCACACAGCTTAAACTCATATGTTTCAGGACAGGATTGGCACAAGTGTGATTGATTTAATATTTCTGCTTATACTGAACATAAAGGAAACAGTTTAAAAAGGTTTTTCTCGTAGCAGCATTTCCTGAATTCACTCTCTTTGCCGGCAGCGGCAGCGGGCTCCTCCGCCATATTGAAAAGCTGCCAAGAGGGGCGGAGTCAGCAATTAAAGTGACACCAACCTTTTAAAAGCTCTTTGAGTCAGAAAAATGATTAAGATTTCTCAATAAGACAGATTTAGACTCACAAAACCTCTAAACGGGGTACAATGTATGTAAAATACATATAGGCTTCAGAGAGAGAGAGAAAAAGGGTGAAGAAAGCCCTTGAAAAAGGAGAAATAGAAATAAAGATTTTTTAAAAAGGCCATGTAAAGATGGCAAATAAACAGAGTCTGGATTATGTTTGTTTTGTTTTCTTTTGATTTTTTGACTTTTAATGAGCTGACTGCAGAAAGATGGTTGATTGCTGGGGCTGCTAAATACACATACTTTAAAGATATTTTGACTTTGAAATCTGTTTATAAGAATATGTTACTTGGGAAAAGAGTTTCTGCTTTTGTCTCCACAGAAGATCAAAACCTGTGGA
>PVIH01009409.1:0-17208 GCA_004025045.1 Sigmodon hispidus | reverse complement strand
GGCCAGTTAAGATGATCCAGCTTCAAAACCCCATGAGATTGTCATCGTCCTTTGACAGCAGGAAGTAGTAAAAGAAAGAGAGCTTCGTCCAATTTCCCAAAAATATTACTTATTAATGTTTGTTTTCATTATAAATGGTTAATGGTCATAGTCAATTTCTTTTAAAAAAAATTGGGGGAGGAGGATATGATATAGAAATGATTAGAAAAAATAAGTGGATTTTGATTCATTGATATAAACTTAAGGTTAATTTTGTTATGTTGTTTGTATTTTTCTACGCTTGATTAAGGTATGATGTTGATGTAGCTCTTTTAAAATTGTAATGTGTAAATGAGAAACGCAGATTAATAGTCATCTATGATAATCAAACTTATAGTCATGTTAGTTAGGTTTTTATAGGTATACAAAAGTATATTTCAATTAGATAGGTAGTCTTCAAACACTTCAAAGACATGCAGAATATGGCATTTAAATTATTTTAGGAACTTAGACTTTTCTGGACAGTGAGACAGGTCTGTCCCTGGCAGTACCAATGTATTTCAGGAAAAGGATGGGCATTGAAGAAGCTTCATGTAGAATTTACTTTGTGGCAACAGTTAGCCACTGGACAAGAAACTGTTCTGGTATTGACTGTTTGATAGTATGCTGTATAAACTGGACATGCAGGTTCCATAGGAAAGTGACCTCTGAACTTTGGCAGAACAAGCCAAGATGGTCCTTCAGGTTCCTGCTTTGCAGAAAACATTGCCAGACATTCTTCAGGGCACAAGGAGAAGCAACTGATGGAGTGTGTCAGATTTCCTGCATCACTGAAAGGTTTGCCAGAGACTTTGGGCCTATAGGCTGAAGATGGTGCCCCAACGTTACAAAGGAACTTTGGGTGACTGTCCAGGCAGACAGGTGTCATCCCTGTCATTTTCTAGATTTTGGAAGTTGCTTGCACTTCCTGTTTATTTGCATAATATTATATCCTTCTGTGGTCTTTGATGTGACTGAAGGTTTAATAATTATAGGTATAGTTCTTTTTAGTTTAAAAGGTATATTAGATATGAAACTTTAGACTCACAATGATAAGGTAGATAATGGAATATTCTCTTTAATTTTGTGAATACAAATAGACTGGATATTGTGACTGTAAAAAAAAGAATATTTACTTACTTTCGCCAGATAGAGAAATGTGTCTACCATTTCCTGCTGCTTCAGGGCTGACTTAAACTGCTTCTCTGCTTCACGGTACATTCCTAACCTAGAAATAGCCATGAAAAAAATCAGAGATTCAGCTGAAAAATCAACATTACATCTTGATATTTTTCAAACCCTGAAGATATGAACAGACACATCTCATCCTAGAGTAAGTATATACCAAAGCAGGTGATGCTGTGCACAAAGAAAGTAAGTTGTATGTTAATGAAAGCTAGCAAAAGCAAACTGCTCCAATAGACATGGGCTATGTAAGCCTCAGATGCTGTGTCAGACTACAGCCTAGCTGCAGCCAGAGCTGCCTCTAATGGGGTCACATCAGTTCACCACCACGAGAGCTTACGATCAGCTGCACATATGGCAAGTGACCTGGATAACTGTGGAGCTGCCACTTCCCAAAGAACAAAGAAGTGTTTCTTTGAAACCATCTCCTTCCCTAAGACAACCCCTGAGACAACCCCATTAGTTATCTCTATAATATTTTGATGAAAGCAACAATCGCCGCTTGCATGCTACAGCTATATCATCATTTCTCTACAAATCTTGTTTTCTTTTGCCCTTAGCAGATCGCCTCCTCTATGAATCTGAAACGAGCTCCTTGCTAAGTGACTGACCTGTAGCCCAAGAAGCACTGTTGCTACCAGACAACAATCACTGTATCACACGGATTTCATTCAGCCTGTCCTGGGTAGGGCTGTTATGCCTACTAATAACTATTCACAAGCACTCTATGAACTACTTAGATATATATTTTTGCACAATAAATTAAAAATTATTTACAATATGCTCCATTGTGTTAATTTCACATAAAGGCTGGAAAGAATAGCTTTAATCATTTTCTTCATGATCTAGACTTCCAGCGTTGGTTGGTATAGCTCATATACTGGCAGCTGCTGGGAGATAGGATTAAAGTGACATAAGGTAGTGGCTTCAACAGATTAGTGTAAAGTTAGAAGGCATGTAATGAGGCAGAAGTCCCTTCCTCTTCAAAGGGCCCATCCACAGGCTACATAAAAAATATTATTAAAGCACCCCAAAGTTCTGAGAAATGGAAATAAAAATAAAATAAAACTGCCATATAAATTATTGAACAAAAGAATGGAGTAGGCCATATTCAAAGTCTATGGAATGGGGATATAGCTCTGTTGGTAAAGTACTTGAAATATAAGCACATGTAATCCCAATGCTGGGGAATCAGAGACAAGTGGGTGTATACTGGACCTTACTGGACAATCAGCCTAGCCCAGGCCAACCTCAGACCAAGAGACCATATGAAGAAAAAAAAGGTATAAGGTACCTAAGGAATGATACTAGACGTTGGCATTGGGCTTCTACATATGCACATATACACACACATTCTCTCTCTCTCTCACACACACACATACACACTCATACACACTCTCTCTCACACACACACTCACACATACACGCACACACTCACACACACACACATACTTTTATAAAACACATTTAGACACATCAAAAAAATAAAAGACACATCAATCAAGTTCATAAACTCAGGCCAATATCAGAGAGTCCAGAGAGACAGTGCCTAACAGCTGCCAACCTTTTTCCTGCAAATGAATTCAACAGAACTGTGAAGCATTACTGTACCACATTTCACGATGTTAAAGAGATGTGAAAATGAAAAGGATAATAGGCATGCCCTTAAAATGACGACAAGGGCTAAGTGAATTCATTGACTTAAATGGCCAAGAGAAAATTACTTGTGGAAGAGTGAGTAAAACAAGAGAGTGGTGGGTGATGATTCGACTGTTAGATGTGTGTTGGCATGCATTTCCAGGGAGAAGGAGCCCACAGCACACAGGTAGAAAGGTATTTGGCATGTTAGTGACAGGCTAGGGAATCTAGTTTGACTGAAAAGGACATAACAATGCAAACGGTGAGAGACCTGGGAAAGCAGGTAGCCTGGACAACAGCACTGGACCACCTCAGTCCGAATGGAAATCATCAAGGAATCTGAGAGCACTGTCTGTGCATAGTTCCCATCACTACACTCAGGAAGGATGAAAGAGATGAGACTGAAGGCAGAAAACTCACAGAAGAAGTTGCTGTAAGAACTCAACAGATAGCAAAGACCCAGAAGGAAATAGTTCTCAACTTATGGGCCACGGCCCCTCTGGCAATCACTTTCACTGGGGTTGCAAATCACACACATATCCTACACATCAGATTGTTACATTATGATTCATAACAGTAGCAAAATGATAGTAGTGAAAAGGTAGCAGTGAAAATAATTTCATGATTTGGGTCACCACAACCAGAAGAACTGTATTAAAGGGTCACGGTATCAGGAGGACTGAGAACCACTGCAGTGATGATGAAATGTCTAGAATTAGGGCACTGGAGTGGGGTTGGGTAGTAGGGGAATGCAAGGGTGAGGTGAGTGGAGCGTAGAAGCCCAGAACAAAGGCCAAAGTCCTCTAGTAAGGCATCTTTGCTCTCCCTAGTTGACATCACAAGCTCTGTCCCTGGGTTCCCAGTGTGCCATGCCATTGCTTCCATAAAAATACAAATCACTAGACTAAATGTGTGAAAGTACAATCTAATAAATCTTCATGGTTCCATTTGAGAGTAGTTTCTCATTAATATTTGGCTAAGTAGATGAATGTATAAGTGAGTGAACACCAAATATATAGTAAA
The DNA here is from genome assembly GCA_004025045.1 of Sigmodon hispidus. Taxonomy (NCBI): domain Eukaryota; kingdom Metazoa; phylum Chordata; class Mammalia; order Rodentia; family Cricetidae; genus Sigmodon; species Sigmodon hispidus. The sequence goes on along the minus strand of PVIH01009409.1, from coordinate 13,344 downwards.
GACGTTCTGGAGAACAGAACAATAATTTAATATGATAAAGTGCATACATTTGAAAACGGACACACTTATATAAATGGCATCACCTATGGGCAGTAAGAAGAGTCTAAGCTATGCTTTCCCTAAATTATTAACCGCATCTGAAGATTTTGTATGGAAGCTCATGACGTCTTTAAGAATTAAACTCATAAGATTTTAATGTCATAATGATCTGACATTACCTTCTAGTACAAAACACTTTTCCATTTATCAATGAGAAAAAAATGATTCAGAGTTATTTGTGAGATGTCTAAGTGGGAAGTAACCTTAATTTCCACAACAGCGACAAGCACACTTTCAGTCCATTTACTTCCTTTTCCTCACAGAGCACTGGTCTAGAAATGTTGATGGTTGCTCACAATAACTGAAGCCTATCTTGATTCTTAATAATAACAAACAATTTACCATTATAAAATATGAATGTTCATCCTTTCCACTTTCCCCAAAATTTCTCAGTTTTCCTGAATATCAGCAGCAAGTTTCATATCACACTAAAATTAGTAACAACTTTTCTGGCCTCTCAGTTTGTTTTCTTTGGATATGTTGAGCCATTAAGCACATTCAAAAAATATTCAGGTCCTAGAAAAACAATAAGTGTTATGGAAATAGAAGCTGAGTGTTGTAGACTGCTAACCCTGGCACTACAAAGACCGAGGCAGGAGGATCATGAGAGGAAGGCCAGCATGGGCTACATGGTGACATTCTGTCTGAACTAAAGTGTTAATAAGAGAATCAGAACCAAAAAATAAAGCTGAAATGCTTATTGTATCATTTCTTAGCTCTATGCATTTAGACAACTCTCTTCACATTGGCCAGGGTCAATTTTCCTCAACTGAGCAGCTGTCTCCAGCTGTCATGAGCCTTAAGTGAGGTGAAGTAATGTATACACAAGCTGGCCCTTATCTGCAGGGCACCCTACAGATGTGAGGCATTTGTGTGAGGAACTGCAAGCCAGGAGGACAGACTGGAGTGAACACTCCTGGTTCTGGCCCCAGGTCTGTTACTAACCAGCCCATGATGAAAATCACAGGGGTGCTCTAGCCTCAGTTTCCTTGAGTGACAAATTCTCAGGACACAAATTCTTGCTGCTGTCATATGATGGTTCTGAAATGCTTGCTCAAATAAGCCCAAGTTGTCACTGCTTCATGAAGAAAGCTGTTTTTCTCATTAGCATATTTGATGACACGACAATATTTCCACTTAAGACTTTCACAGACAATGGAGATTTTACCTGTAGTAGCACTTGCCAATCTGTACTTTCCACCACCAGTCCTTGTACTGAGAATGCTCTGTGGAAAGGGATGCCAAGTCCAAAGCCTTTGAAAACAATTCATTTCCAATTACAAATGCTTTTCTAATAGCAAACAGGCAAGAGGCTAAATAATTAAATAAACCACATAATTAGCATCAATCAAGATATGTATTAGAAATTAGATAGGAACTCAAGTTGCCCAAGTTTCCAGATGGCCCCACAAATTTCCCCTAAATAATTAGTTCCAGGGCAGAGGGCTGGCAGCATAGAAATGGGAGACACTGGTGGAAGGGAAGCAGATACACGATAACTCAGAATACAATTTTAATACATTAGGTACAAAATTTAGATTTAAAAGACTGAAATTGTACTCTCTTCCTGCTTTGTGTCTATTCTCTAAAGGTTCAAAATGCCTCAAGTCAGTGATGCCAAGCTTTCTGTATATAAGGTGGGTCCAGCAGTAGTCCCCATTTTAAACACAGATGTAGAGAAACAAGGACCAAGTAAGTATGGAATAGGGGTTTGGATGGCAGAGGCCATTGCTCAGGGTAGAGTATTTGCCTCACATGAGTGACCAACCCTAGGTTCAATCTCTAGTTCCACTAGGAAGAGTGAAGCTCAGCTTGCTGTGGGGCTTGGGGAGATGGGCCCAGCAGTAAGGTGCTTGCTGTATAGGCTTGAGACATGAGTCAGATCCCCAGGCCCCAGGGAAAAGCTGAGTGTGGCACCATGTTCCTGTAACCTCCACGCTAGAGAGGACATATGTGAATTCAGAACAAGAAAGAAAGGAGCTTTGAAGAGTGGGGTGACACAGAAGAGGCAGAGAAGTCTGAGCATTTGGGTTTCAGGTGCCTTCACTGACCACAACTCTACAGCTTTGATGGCACTTCACCTTCTAATAATAAATATTTTTCTCTATAGTTTAACTGTTTATCCCACATTTCTTTAAAAGGATTTCTCTCTCTCTCTCTCTCTCTCTCTCTCTCTCTCTCTCTCTCTCTCTCTCTCTGTGTGTGTGTGTGTGTGTGTGTGTCCATCTCTCCACCACAATCCTTTTTTTGTACCTTTTTCCTTTCAGTGTTTTACATGATCAGACAAGAGGTAACTAATTAAGCATTGGGATTTTTATAGACAAGAAGTGGGAAACCTTTTGACAAAGGAGAAAGGGAGTAAGTCTTTATACAGATTTAAAGTTCACAGAAATCTAAGAGATCTATAAAGATTCAGAGAATAGAATTGGAGTTATCAGCTAAATGAGAACTCTGATTTTTAATACTTAACTTGTCTTCTCATTGTTGGAAGTGTTTTATTCTGGAGTCGGTGTTAATATAATCATGAGAGCCAACAGCGCCATTAGAAGGACACTCGGCTGCTTCAGTTCTATTATCTCAAAACACATCCTTGTTACTGTCCCCTTTAATATCAGCTCTCTTCTGAAATGAATGCCAGAGAAGTCCCCTCCACCTCTTATTGCAAAATTAATTACTTTTCCATGTGTTCTCTATCTCTCTTCCTCCAGGGGAGACCTCTAAATATGCAAACTACTTATCTAGGAATGGTGTCACCATGCTGAGCCTCTAATAGACCTAAAAAATCAACATCTCGATTTCAGTGCTATGGAGATTAAAAACAAGCTGCATATGATTATACTTTCATGTGCTTCTCTTCCCCCCTCCAGCCAGATATAAAAGTGAAGACAAAAAAATAAGAGAGACGTATGACTTCAAGTGGCATTATCTCTGGAAACACTAGGAAACTTGGGTTTTTAGAGGGCTCCATTCAGGCATCACTGTAAATATCTATGCATATTAACTTTGACACAATCTTTATTAAGGCCTTTCCCAGCAAATAGATTGCATTCACTGTCAAGTTGAATATAAACAGACCTTCTACTGTTCTTAGGAAACATTTCCATTTGAATGCTTCTTATGTACCCTGACTTCCTAAGGTTAGATTCAGAGTTTATGATGGGTGGCTGAGTTTGCTTTAGATACAGGCCTGAATCAAGTCTTCCTGTGGAGAAACCAGATGTTCTCATTAATCCAATTAAAGAAAATTATAAATTGCTGAGACAATAAAAATGATAGGAAAAAGTTAGATCTTAGCAGTTCTTATTCATATGAAGACTTGGGTTGATTGAAACAGTAATAGCGATGACTTCTGAAGGCTCGCTCACTCTCCTGGGGCAGACCCTTTGTGGTCCTTTGCATAGACTGTTCTAATAGGCTCATGCACATTTGGTCCCCAGCTGGTGGCACTGTCTGAGGAAGTTTAGAAGGTGTGACCTTGTTGAGGATCCCCTGAACTGGGCTTAGAAGCATGAGCCCCTGTACCTTGATTTTTCTACACTGGTTATGCAGACTGATCCAGGTCCTCATGCTCGCAAGGTAAGCACTTTGTAGACTGAGCTATCTCAAATTCTTTAACATTTAAGAATCTTTGCAACTCCATGGCAAATTTTCCTTGGAATATGCCCCACCTGTGCCTGTGAGCACATAGTCCATGCTGCAGGTCCCAGAAAAAGGAGTTCTATCCTCTAGCCCCACTCCTTGACACCCTCTCTGGGCAGCCTAAAGGCATGTCTTAGAACACTGTTCATTCAGCTGTCTAAGATAAACCCTACCCTCAGCCTTCACCAGGGAACCCTCTTCTTCCACTGAACAGTGGTGAGTACAGAAACTGATGGCTATGAGGAGTGATGAGGAAGCGGGGTGTACAAGTGCCCAGCCCTTAACAAAACATTTGTATCATCATTTCTAAGAAGCAAGGAACGCTGTGGAAGGGATGGTGGTGGAGTGGACTGTAAGAGCTCTAAAACAGGGGAAAGAGCTCAAAATGTCACATTCCAGGCAAGACAGAAGCCTTGCAATCACAAACTCTCAGGTGCTGCAGATCCTTATGTTGTGTCTGCACAGGAACAGGAGCATCAACAGCCAGGCATGGATGGAGGAGGGACTGGGACCCAACCTCTCACTGCTGAACTATTCACTACTAGCAGGTAAAGAGGGACCCCTTGCCCTCAGCTGTGTAGCTCCTGGTGACCCCACCGTACTCCAGTGGAGAGTCTAACACAGAGGGTCTTAGTTAAAGTCAACAAATATCAAAACAAACCTCAAAGTCATAAATGTAGGAAAGGGGCTGCTGGGGATGAGGAGAAGGGCAGGGGAATTATCAGAATGCATTGTGTAAATATAAAAATGAGTTAGTGTGCTGGCTTGAGTGGGAAAACCCCGGAGGCTCAGTCATCGAGGAGTCGCACTTCTTGAGGAGGATTAGGAGGCCTGGCAACTTCCTTCCTTCTTGTTGAAGGAAATGTGTCAGGGGTGGGATGTGAGGCTTCGAGGGCTCAAACCAGGCCCAATGTGTGTCTCTCCCTGCTGCCTGCTGCTCCAGATCCAGATCTCAGGACTTCTCCTGCACCATGCCTGCCTGTGTGTCACCATACTGCCCACCATGAGGCTAATGGACTAAAGCTCTGAAAATTTAAGCAAGCCACTAGTTATTCTTTCTTTTATGAGAGTTGCCATGGTCACGGTGTCTCTTCACAGCAGCAGAACACTAACCAAGGCAGTGAGTAATTAATAGCGATATTAAGTACCATTTATTACTAATGTGTTTAATATATAACCCCTAAATTGTCACTTTTTAAAGCCACAGGTTCATTGAAGATCACCTGTAGAAATGTAGCCTGTGAATATGTCCAAACACTAAAAACTTTTAAAACATTTTTTTTACAGTTATGACAACTTCAGGATGCTGAAATCAAACAGCATGTGAAAATAAAGATTCCAGATTATTAGTTCACGTATTGTCAATTATCAGCCAAAAACAGAGAGAGAAAATGTCATTAAAAACTCAAACATATACATGTGGGTAACAATAATAAAAGAATGGCTTTTTTTTTTCAGATCAACTTTACTGTGTATCTTAAAATTTCTAATGCTGTGAAGAGATACCATGACCTAAGCTACTCTCAAAAAACAAACTGTTTAATTGGGACTGGCTTACAGTTTAAGCAGCTGAATCCATTATCATCATAGTGGGAGGAAGGAAGGAAGCACAGCACAGGCAGACGTAGTGCTGGAGAGGGAGAGTTCTATGTCTTGACTCACAGGCAACAGAAGTGAGCTGACACTGGGAGTAGCCTGAGCCTCGGAGACCTCAAAGCCCGCCCCCCCCCAATAACACACTTCCTCCAAGGCCACACCTCCTAAGAGTGTCCCTCCTTATGAGGGCCATTTTCTTTCAAATGACCACATGCTTGTATGTGTGTGTGTATGTGCACATGCTATGGTGCACAGGTGTGTGTATGTGCATATGTTATGGTGCACAGGCATGTGTATGTGCATATGCTATGGTGCACAGGCATGTGTATGTGCATATGCTATGGTGCACAGGCATGTATATGTGCATATGCTACGGTGCACAGGCGTGTGTATGTGCATATGCTACGGTGCACAGGCATGTGTATGTGCACATGCTATGGTGCACATGTAGAGGTCAGAGGACAACTTTCAGGAGTCAGTCCCTCCCTTGTACCACGTAGGGCACAGAGTCCAGACCTCTAGACCAGCAGGTGACTTTACCTACTGAGCCACTTAACCTGACTTATTTTATTTATTCTCAACATTGAAAATACTACTTCAAAAAAGAAAAGAAAATGCTACTTCACAGCAGTTAGCTGTAGCATTCTCCCTATTAACAGAAAGATAAAATGACTAGCCCACGTTAGTTTTGTCAATAATGCCCCCAAAATAGAAGCACAGAGATATAGCTGTCATATTAAAGATCAATTGTCCCTTCTTAACATTCAAATGCCACTTCACAGTTCTTGATATTTACCTATAATATCCCCTGTATTTATTCATAATACTTGCTTTTGAAAAAGTTGAAGGTCATCCAGAGTAATGCATATAAAAGCAGCTCTGATTTCATTAGCATGCTAAAAACTAGAACCCTCTTTTTTTTTCTTTTTTCAGCTAAAGTTGCAAAATATATAAAAGGTTAAAAAATGCCTGGTTGCTGCTCATTAACTAAATCCTTTTTGGGAAATAACATTTGTGATAAAATCTAAAATGACATTTTAATGGGAGAATCTGATCCAAAGAGCACTCTGGGTAAGCATGTGTGTGAGAGCCTGCAAGCTGGTGAGAGTGGGCAGGCAGCCACAGCGCATGTTCTGAGCGCTCCTCTGCCCAAAGATCAATGCAAGCACTCGAGCAGTTATTTGCTTAAGGAATAAAGCCTGCATCTCATAAGTGCAAACAGGAAAGGAAGATCTATACTCTTAACTAAGTAAAAAAAAAAGGGGTGCCTCCTTGAGTGTTCTATACTAGAGTGACTAACACATGCCAAAAAAAAAAAAAAAAAAAAGAGGGACCAATTATGGGCATTTAAATGTATCAGGGCACTTAATTTATACCTAATATATAAACCAAAAGTTGCTATAAGTTCAGGAAACTTAGGAAAAGTTTGAAAAAAAGAATATAAAATGAGACTTAATCTCTAGTGGTGCTGTGAGACCAACCTGCTTTCTATAGTGTTGTAACCCAAGTGGCTGAGCATTGAGAGCATTTAACAGGTGCACATGGAATGAAGAAACCTTAAACCTACTCTCAAGAAATACATCCGAGTATCTGTCTTAAGTTTATATGCACATGTATTTAGTTATAATTCTGCTTACCATCCTGAATAAACACTTTCTGATTTAACATGAGAAAATAAATATTTGCAATTTTTATAATTTTAGTAACTATTATTTCACTGGCTGTATGAGAAGCCCATTCTGTTGTCATTATAACTTATCAAATTTGTCCTCACACTGAGCATTTATGTTGCTTTCCAAGCATTTTTGCTACTATATCTAATACTATAATGGTCATCTCAAATACAGCCATTTTTCCTGATGATTTTGAGAACTGAAAGCACAGAATAAATTAAGCAAATGTGTTTATCTGCTTCCTATTGCCATATTAATTTCTAAATTGCTCCTTTTACAACACTGTCCATAATTTGCAATAATTTATGACACTGTCTGCAGCACCTGCTTCCTGCCCTTTCTCCCAAATGACCTGTCACTGGGCCATTTCCTTGTCCATAAGAAGCTCTCTAAGTTCTGGGGAGATGACTCTGGGCAAATCTCTTGCAGATCAAACATGAGGATCAGAAGCTTGGGTCCCTAAAACTCACATAAAAGTTGGGTGTGTATGGTGAGGTGCCTTTAATCCCAGATCACAAGGTGGCGGGCTGGGAGTGGGGTAGGGGTGATGGGATAGTGTGGGACAGACACAGAGAACCCCCCCTTAGTAGTCTAGACTAGCTGGGGTGGCAAGCTCCAGGACCAGTGTGAAACTCTGCCTCAGTATATACAGTACTCAGTAATAAAGGAGGATATCTGACATCAACTGCAGGCCGCCAAGTGTATGCAAGCCCACACCCAATGACACATACATGTGTGCCATACGCATATGAACATGCATATACATACCAAGTATATGCCAGAAAAAGTGCTCTAAAAAGTTCAGGTACTCTTTTTAAATATGATAACAATATTTAAAATCACTCTGTAGGTACATTTTTCCCTTCTAAGCACTGTATAGAAATTGTATATAAGAGCCTGTCAATTTCTTACCTTTGCAATTGCTTCATAAATCTAACCCATAAAGTAGTTTAATTGTTGAACTCTGTATGTTTGTATGGTGTATACAAATGTGTATGTGTACATGCATGTGGAAGGCAAAGGTCAACTTTGAATGCCATTCCACCAGAGCCAACTACCTTTTAACTGAGACAGGGTCTCTAGGTTGGCTCACCTGTTAGCTTAGCCTGGCCAGCAAGTCCCTAGGAATGTGCCCATTTCCACTTCCCCAGCACTGAGACTTTTTTAAAAAGATTTTTTAAATTTTATTTTATATATCAACCACAGATTCCCCTCTCATCTCTTCTCCCACTCCCCCGACCCAGTCTCCTCATCCTCCCAACCCCCATCCCCTCCTCCAGAAAAAGTAAGGCCTCCCATGGGAGTCAGCAAAGCCTGGTACATTCAGCTGAGGCAGGTCCAAGCCCCTCTTCCTTATATCAAGGCTGTGCAAGGTGTCCCTCCAAAAACTCAGCTATTACATCAGGGATAGATCCTGATTCCACCGCAGGGGCCCCTTAAACAGACCAAGCTACACAACTGTCTCCCTTATACAGAGGGCCTAGTGCAGTCCCATGCAGGCTCTACAGATGTTGGTCTAAAATCCCTGAGTTCCCCTTAGCTTGGTTCAGTTGTCTCTGTCGATTTCCCATCATGATCTCTCCCTAAGCCCCTACCCCTGACTTGCTCATATAATCCCTCTTCCCTCTCTTTGACTGGACTCCCGGAGCTTGGCCTGGTGCTTGGCTGTGGATCTCGCATCTGTTTCCATCAGTTACTGGATGAAGACTCTATGATGACAGGGTATTCCCCAATCTGATTACCAGGGTGGGCTAGCTCAGGCACCCTCTCCACTATTGCTAGTAGTCTAAGCTGGGATCATCCTTGTGGATTCCTGGGAACTTCCCTAGCACCAGGTTTCTCCCTAACCCCATGATGTCTTCTTCTATGAAGACATCTCTTTCATTGCTCTCCCACTCTGTTCCTGTTCCAGCTCGACGATCCCCTTCCCTTATGCTCTCATCTCCCCCTCCCTTCTACTGCCCCCCCTAGTTTACTCAGGAGATCTCATCTATTTCCCCTTCCAGGGTGATCCATGCATCCCTCTGAGGGTCCTCCTTGTTAGCTAGCTTCTCTGGAGCTCTGGGTTTAGTCTGGTCATCCTTCAGCCCAGACATTATAAGCCCATGCTACTATGTGAAGTCTGGGGATCAAACCCAGGTTCCCATGCTTGTAAGACAAGTACTTTACTGAGCCATCACCAATAACTCGTCAACCCAACGTCTACATGAATGTCCCTCAAGCAAGCTTCCTTGGATGTCATTTAGTGATTCAAAGACATCTACTTCAAAGAGCTGCAACTTTTGTTCAGCAATGCTTATTTTTGAATATATTAAGTCTTTCATTATTCATAAACATGGTCTTTAAAAATTTATAAATGGAAACTCTGGTCTCCTATCAGATTTTGCATCATTTTCTTGTTCCTGAAATGTACTTAAAGGTCATTTTGTTATTTTTTTTCTATTAATTCATTAATTTCTTTTAATAAAATTCCTTCCCTGGTGAGGTTGTTATATGGAATCCAAGCTTTCAAATGCTGCCAAAGGTCCTCAACTGTTTCCTACGTTTGAATAGATGCTTTCTAATGTTTCTATAATTCCAAGAATATATTCTATAGCAGTAGTTCCCAATCATCACTGATCATTAGCATTAGTAACCAGTGTCCCTGGGGCTCTGACTTTGGAAGTGTCGCACAGACCCACACGTAATTGCTATTAAATTACACAGGTAATTAAGAAAGAGAAGCCCTTTTTGCATTTCCACTTCAGGGTCAATGAGAATATAATTTGCAGATACAAACATAAAGAGCAAAGACTTGGGTCGGCCTATCTCTTCTCTGTCCCTATCTCAGGACTGAAACAGTGACTGGCATGCTGTGTCGCTCAGAATGACATTGGGTAAAAAAAAAAAAAAAAAAAAAAAAAAAAAGATGTTTCTTCAGTAAATGAATTATTCTTCAAAACTCCAAGAATATAAAGTCAGATGTGGCAGCAGACACCTATAATCTTAGCACCTAGCAGACAGATGAAGAGGTGAGAGACTGAGGTCAGTCTGGCTACACAGTGAGATCCTGCCTCAGAAAAACAAAAAAGAAGCCCTTCTAAAAACAAATTAGCAATAATTGAGTAATCAGAGATTTGCTCATCTGTGAAATGGAGTGGATTTGGGTAGCCTTGCATATCATCTCACTAAAAGTCTCTAAGTGCTGTATGGTTAGTGAAATCCTTAGGTTCTGTTTACAGAAATGTACATGGTTTCTTAGTGGGCTACCCTTAGACTCCTCTGTTCTGTATGTCACCACACATTTGACTTCTTCATCACAGGTTGAATCCCATGTTCTCTATACCCAGCCTAGGCACTTAGATGGATACCTGAACCTACTCCTCATGTATGAAATTGTATCTCCACTAAGTCTTCCATCATTTTTGAGTCAATCCCATGTCTGTTAGGAAAGCTACCACCCTCAACAGCACCCTGAGGTGGCAGCTCTGACTGCTGTCCCCTCTCTGTGTCCCCAACATCAAATCTATCATTGAGTTTCTTTAAACTGACTCTGGTGCTCTGGTTTTTGAAGTCTTAGTCAGCTCTCACCCCAGTCTCCAGGCAGGGTTTCCCATTTTCCTTACATTTCTTCGCCTCATTTCCATGAAGCCCTGCTCATTCAGTAGATGCTTGTCTAAGTCTGCCCTCAGCTACCTTCACTCAGTGATCAACTCTACTTTGTGTTTATACATGGTTTTACTCTGTAGCTCAGGCTAGTCTTAAGCTCCCAATTCTCCTGACTCAGCCTCTTGAGTGTGGTGACCGAAGATGCACACTTCCACACTAATGCTAGTTTACGTCACCTTTCTCAGAATGGACAGCTCACAGAAGCAGGTGCACTATCCCATTTTCATTAGCTTGCCCTGTACACTGAATTGTGGTTGAAGCATAGAAAACACAACTGAGGAAAAGTATTTCTTGAACACTCAACATCTGAACACAGTAGTTGTCCTGGGTTGATATAAGAAAACAGGAAAATTGTTATCAGATATTACAGAATTGACTTCATTTGACTTAAGCAACTTTGTGAGGTTTCTCCTCATTTATATGCTAGCTTATATAAATTGAGGCAAATTTGGAAAGTCACATGCATATAACCTCAAAATTCATTAGTGAGAAGTTACTATGAGAGCTGACTAGAGCTGAAGCTAGATGGTGACATGAGCTCTTTATATTATGATGTCTACTTTTGTGTGTTTGAAATCTTCATGGGAGAGAGGAACAGAAGAAGGTAGAAATTCGTGTTAGTAAACTTCTAATACTCTGTGATCTAAAAGAAAAAGTGGGCCAGGAAAACTATTAGCATAAAGAATACATTTTAACAGGCATATGGTATTCTCAGTTATCCTGACCTTTAACGACAGCTACATAATCTATGAACCAGGCATAAGTCTTATCATTTCTATATTTATACAAATGTCCTCACTGAAACTGAAACTTTCTGTTCCTCCAATTTTTAATGATCCAATTTTTTTTTAAAGGAAAGAAATAGAACATTTCAAAATCTAAAGCCCCAATGCCTGAAAAATTACAAGGAAAGAAAATAACAAGAATCCATCACTTACCATCTTAACATCATTTTCATGGTGGAAAATATATTCAAATAAAGCCTGGAAAGGAAAAAAAAATGTCCAAACATACTCAGTTTTTTATTTTGATAAAACACTGTTATTGTTATATAAAAACTCAAAACTTAGTTGACTCAAAAGCACAAGATCTTCTAAAGTACTAAGAAATGATAAGTAATAAATGTGACTGTCATTTTTCATAATAACCTATTTCAAAATTCTGCAACTTACAATAAATTTTGTTTCCACAGACAATAAACTAGAGAGTTTAAAGAACCGAACCTTTTCTCTTTATGTTATATACATTATTTTATTAAAACAAAACAAAAGAAGTTCATTTTATTTCCTTAAGACTTTGGATAGTCATGAAGGTTTCACTCACTTTGTATAATCTCTTTATATTATAAAGATTATTATTTAATTGACACATAAAAAATGGGTATTCCCTCAACATGGAATATAAGTGTTAAGAAGAATTTTCTGCTTAATTTTTAAAGCCATTTCCTCAGGTTTCTTTTTTAAAGAATTTTTTAATTCATTTTACATACCAAAGAAAGATTCCCCTTCTTCCTTCCCCCCTCTCCCCCCTGGCTACCCCCCCACATCGCTCCTCTGAAAAGGAAGGCCTCCCATGGGGGTCAGCAAAGCCTGGTACATTCAGTGGAAGCAGGTCCAAGCCCTTCTCCTCTATATCAAGGTTGTGTAAAGTGTTCCTCCATAGATAATGGGCTCCAGAAAGCCAGCTCATGCACCAGGGATAGATCCTGATCCCACTGCCTGGGGTCCCTTAAACACACCAAGCTACCCACTGTCTCCCATATGCAGAGGGCCTAGTCCAGTCCCATGCAGGCTTCACAGATGTTGGTCTAGTAGTTTGGTTCAGTTGTCTCTGTAGACTTCCCCATCATGATCTTGGACCCCACCTCCAACCCCTTGCTTATATAATCTCTCTTCTCTCTCTTTGACTGCACTCCTGGTGCTGGGTGTGATGCTTGGCTGTGACTCTGCATCTGCTCCCATCAGTTAGTGGATGAAGGCTCTATGGTGACAGTTAGGGTATTCACCAATCTGACTTCCAAGGTAGGGCAACTCAGGCACCCTCTCCACTATTGCTAATAGTCTAAGCTGGGATCATCCTTGTGGGTTCCTGGGAACTTCCCGAGCACCAGGTTTCTCCCTAACTCCATGATGTCTGCACTATCAATCTCTTTCATTGCTCTCCCACTCTGTTCCTGTTTCAGCTCAGGTTTCTTAAGGGAGGGCTGCACAGCCCAAACACATACTGGAATCACACAAGGGGGCCCAGACCAATCAAATCAGACAGCAGGGGGTATGAGGGTGGGGAGGTGCCCCCCTCTCCCTGTTACGGTTTGTAAAGCCTCCAGATGACTCTACTCTCCAGCCAGGGCTGAAAGGTATGTTTTTAAATATTTACCCCACTCATCTGGACAAGTAAGCATTCATGGATTACTATTTCCCCACTATCCTATGTTTGGAATGTCAATATTTAATACTTCTTAGTGACCCTGGGAGATGTCACAGCTATTGACACTCTGTGACGTGGGGGAAGGAATTCAGGCCTGATGGCATAGACTTGTAAGCCCAAGTACTTTGGCAGGTAGGGGTGGCTGAGGTTGGAACATCACTCACTATCTTAAGAACGGAACAAAGTTGGGGGGAACTGAGGGAAGGAAGAAGGGAAAGGGGACTGGAAGCTGAGACAAAGACAAGCAGAGAGGGAGGGAGGG
>PVIH01009408.1:0-82669 GCA_004025045.1 Sigmodon hispidus | reverse complement strand
ACACACACATACACACACATACACACACATACACACACACACACACACAAACCTGCACATGAACGTAAGTAACAAAACAAAAATTAGAAAACAGCATTACAAAGATACAAATCTCCCAAACCTATAGATTTTATGCAGCCTCAATAAAAGTCAGGATATCTCTCAATTGCTTGTTTTGTAAGACGCAATGAGTAGATTTCAATACACATGTGTAACAGGCCAGATCCTCCTCTGGAAGCCTCAGGCAGCTCAAGATCTGTGCCACTGATGCTACCTGGTGTGACTGCATTCTGACCTCCTCAGTTCCTCTTAGCTTCTTTCTGTAAAATGACAAGGATTGGCCCCAACCTGTCATAAAGAATGATCCAAAAAAAACCCACAGAGTCTTCCTAGCTTTAAACAGCCCTTTCTAAGTGTGAATTTAGTCTGCAAGTATTATATGCATGTGTGTAGGAAATAGGATTCTAAACACCTTGTGTGTACTCTTTCCAACCTCAGGGACATACCAAACATCTGTATGTGCCCAGTGCAACTCTGAGGATTAAAGATGAGCGAGAAAGACCAAATGCTCAAGTAGTTCGGCATTCAGCCCAAGTCACAAGGGTTTCTTTTCTCTCTTACACCTTTCCTTCTGCCTCTTTCTCATACCCCAGCTCATCTTTCTCTGTGATCTTCTGCATAGCTCAACATATGTCAGTCTGTCAACATATGGCATGTTTTGCAAACAGATAAACAGTGGCGCATATGCAACTGTATATTCTCAGCCCACAAATGCCCCAGCTTAGCTTTATGAGCCTAAGCAGAAAGCATTTGGTAATCCTCAATAAAAAATTCCAGAATGCGAAAGCAGCCCATGCACCCTCTGATGAGTGGTTAAAATAAATTGTTCCAGGTCGTCCTTTGTGCCAAAGCCAGAATGTTGTTTCACCACCCTTTCAATACACAGGCATTTAATACCAAAGAGCTCCTTCCTCACTCCCAACTATTTGGGATGTTCTGACCAGAGGTCAAGTTGTCTATTAAAAAGTTTTTTTGTTTTCTTTTTCCAATTGGCAGTGACTCACTATCTCCTCTGAGCCAGTGGATCATTCCTACTGGAACATAGATGGTTCACACTTTTAAGAGACTTACATCTAATTGACTGCCTAGTAGAAAAAATAAATTGATGTAGCAGACTATAAGGGCCCCACCCATCTCATCACTCACTATTTCCCTCCATCCTGGCTTAATTGTCTAAATATGCTTTTGTGGGCTTTCTCTTCTTATGGATTCAGTAGGCCAAGGGGGCTTCTGGACCATCTCCAGCATCCTTCAGACGATGACTGTGGGAAGATGATGGTAGTATTCCAGTTTGCTTGCCTCTCAGTAGGAGGTAGGATAATTTAGGTCACAAAAATACTGAGTTACTGTTTACAAACATGCTAGTCAATTCTCTATTGACTGTTTACCCTTTCCTTTCCTCTTTGTTTCCCATTCCTCCCTGTTGGTGGTCCCTGAAATCATCCATCAACCTGCCCTTGAATCCACGTGTCAAGGGCTTTAACTATCCAAATTGTGATCATTTTAAATTCAACTCACAATAGTGAACTTTCACAATTGAAAATTGTTGCTACATGCCAGCTAAAGCAGCAGCAGATCTCAAGATGTTGGAAATGCCACACCCAAATTCCACTTGGTTCACTTTGGTCTGGTAAGAATTTGTCCCAGCAACAATATCCTGTGACCAGCTATGTAGAAATGGTCATGGTGGAGAGGGTAAGAAAGCTGGATATTATTCATTTTTTTTCTGTTACCATGTAGTTGCTTGCCTCCTGCTTATTAAGATAATATTTTGTTCTGTTTCTTTATAAAGATTAAATGGTAGACAAAAATAGCTAATGGGAAACAGTAATGAGAATAAGTGAAGATGGTTCTCATTACCATAATAGACCATCTGAAGGTCCATGGTTACTAATTCTGAATTACCATTTAACTTACCCAAACTCAAGTTAAATTGAAGGAGTCAAAAGTTATTTATGAATAAATAGTAGCCACTGGTAGTTTAAAATATGTATTATTGTGTTTTTAACTCAGTGTTCCAAGAGTTTCAGGGAAATCCCAATGGTAAAATGGAACTTGTTATAAGTTGAATATGTAGAGGAAAGACACAAGGTTTTTGAACTAAAAGTGAAGCCCATTGCATCTCAGCCCCTGGTCTGCTGAATAGAGAGCTCTCAGGGGATCTCTAATGTGCAGTGCTGTTCTGCAAAATACAGCAGTCATTAACCTCACATGACTACTGAATATGTGGGATGTGGCCAGTGCCCAGAATATGTTCTACAGTCATTCAAATAACTCACACACTGTATCAATGAGTATGTTGTCCAACATTACTTTATAATTTTGATATAATAATGGCCACTGAAATTTCTGATTTTGTTCTTTCATTTCTTCTCTTTCTCAATGTAGAATTAGGATTAGGTAATCCTTTAGGATTAGTTTCCTGTGCTTTCTCTCTGTCCTTGATCCCTACCCATCACATTCAAGCCTTTGAGGATGCATGGTATAACTGCTCTCTTGAAGGAAGAATCACAAAGTTACCCAATCTCAAATCAAAGTCTTCTATGGCCCTCCTACCTATAAATTCAACCAAGAGACAAAGGCATTAAAGAAAATGTGGCTGGCTGTGTTGTCTTACATAACCACCATGATACATTCTATCAGGACTTGTTTTTTCATGTGAAAAAGACTAACAAATTTGCCACTGTGGAGCAGGGAAGCTGGTGTTGCCATTTGTCCAGATTACCTGAGGCCTTTACCATCTTCCTCCTGGTCTCTTTTCCACCTCTCCGTTTACAGCCCACACCTGCCTCTCTTTACTAGAGGACAGTCCTGGGGCTGGCTCAACACACTTTATCTGCAAAAGGAGTGCCAGTAGCACCTGGAAACCTGTTGTGCAATAAGTCTCTGTCTATTGATAATTATAGGATTGGAGAGAGATCTATCAATAGCCCATCTTTTTCCCTAACCCTAACCCTGCACAGAGCAGGAGTCATCATGCTACTTAGTTCAGAACTTTATTTACAGTCTCCCCATTCTGGAAATTCTTTTATTTCCACAATCATTCCTTCACTGTTCTTTTTGTTTTTAATTGTTATCTCAGAGTCCATTACTAGGAAAATCAAACTCAAAACAAGCATTTCTTTAAATAAAAGATTTAAGTCCTATAATCCACTAGAAAAGAGGAGATTAATATCATTTTCACATTTTCTTTTAAAGGAACCAGTGGGTGGAAAAATTTTGCAATTAAACATTTTAAAATATCTTTGAGACTACCAGAACACACCACTTTTACCTTAAATTCACAAAGCTAGTTTTATCTGTCTAATGGATGTGTTCTTAATAGAGTTCTGCTCAAACATTTAAATCACTGTCATAGTATGAGGCTTTCAAAATGTGAAAGGAAAGAAAGGGATGCTTTTAGATTAGGCACACATTTTCTGCCTGTGCCCTATGTTTTGAGGTGCTTGTGCCAGATGAAGAAATAAAGGTAACAGTGTACTCCAACCTGCTCTCAACTTAGCACAATTGCTGATAAGGACTCAGTGACGCTTTTATCTCCTTCTTGATCACAGGGACGTTTTAAAGGCAGCCCTGGAGCTAGGGATGGTAGGTCACGCCTGCAATCCCAACACTTGGAAACTTATGCGGAAGGATGAAGAGTGCAAGGACAGCCTTGGCTCCATGAGCCCCTGACTCAAAATACTACCACAAACCATGAAAGATGGAACTGGGCTCTTCAAAACCTTTCTGAAATTTCACCAGAGATGAGATGATGGTTAGTGGGTAAAACTGCTTGTTGTGCAAGCATAAGGATCTGAATTCAAATCCCCAGCAACCACACAACAATCTGGGCGCGGTCTCTCATGTTTGCACCTCCGGTGCTGAAAGAGACAGGAGTTCTGGATCTTGCTGACTGCCATCCTAGCTACCGGTTCAGTGAGAGACCTCATCTCAAAGGACTAAAGCAGAGAAATATAAAGCAGAATACACCACAGTGTCCTCTGGCCTCTGTGCATGGGTACGACTGCATGCTCTCATGAGCACACACACAATGCACTCTCATGCACAGACACACATGTATATATTGCACTCATATACATGTACATATATTGTGCACACACACATTGATTAATGATTATTTTATGACCTCATTGTTTTATTACCTAAAAACTTATGAAACTCTTTGTTTTCAGTCCTCAGCAAACTCCAAAACCTGAAGATAATGATATCAAGGCATTTGAAAGAGCTATCAGTATCAAGATCATTTTCAAGCCCACTATATTGAATAGAGTTTTGCTTTTTGGTTAGACAAATAATGCATTCCATTCCATATTATGTTTAGCAAGTTGTGTTTGGAGGTTGCATTTTTAAAAACTAAATCAGGCTTGTTTTAAATTAGTGCAAAAATAAATCCATCCTTGTTTGGCACTTTGGTTTAGGATATTGGTGCACCACAGCTAATATCTAGATATGGAGAGACCTAAATTAAAACACATTTGTCTCTTTTATGTTCTTTACTATATTTCCTAGTATTTATCATGGATCATCAAAGTTAAAGAGAAAAATAAATCTCTGGCAAGGAAACAAGATTTGATGCTTCTTATGGAACATATTATATGGATTCTGATGTACCCAGGAACAACTCAGATAAGGAAAACCATACATGGTAAGAAAACATGTACTTATTTATGACTCAGATTGTATATCAAGTCCTTTAGCGTGTGTGTGGAGAGGCTCTTGTTTAACAAATCCTTCTAGAGTTAAAGGATATTTCAGATGTTAATTTTATGTGTAAACTTGTTTGGCCTATGGTATTCAGTTGTGTAATCACATGTAAGACTAGATCAGTGGTCGTGACCCTTTAGGATAGAATAACCTTTACACAGGGGTCACTTAGGACTATCAAAAGACACAGATAATTACACTACAATTCATAACATTAGCAAACTTACAGCTATGAAGTAGCAATACAAACAACTTTATGGTTGGGGGTTAGCAAAACACAAGGAACTGAATTAAAGGGTCACAGCATTAGAAAGGATCAGAACCATTGCTCTAGATGTTGCTGTAGAGATATTTGGGGGCCATGATTGATATTCATATCATAGACTTGCTCAGTACTGGGGTTCCAACTGAGGACCTTGTATATGCTAGGAAAGCTGCATTAGTAACGATTATTCTCTATAATGGGACTAAAACTCATACAAACAGTTAAAGGCTTTAAGAGAAAAAAGCTGATTCCACAAAAAGGAATCAGTCTGCCTCTAGACTGCCTTCCTACTCAAGACTGCAACATCAGCTCTTGCCAGAATTTCCAGTCTGTCTCAAGGATCTGAGAATTTCACAGTTGCCAGCCCACACAATTGTAGGAGCCATTTTGCCAATTCCTTAAAATAAACTTCTCTCTCTCTCTCTCTCTCTCTCTCTCTCTCTCTCTCTCTCTCTCTCTCTTTCCCCGCCCCCCTCTCCTTCCTCCTCTTCTCCCCATAACCACCAGTTCTATTTTTTTCTAGAGAATCTTGACTAACACAAATAGTCTCCTTTAAATTCTTCTAAAAGTTAAGTTTTGGACCTCACAAGTATGTTTTTAATCCATCTGGAATGTTTTATAGTTGTATTCTTAATGTACTATTCTACAATATACTTCCTTGTATCCTGGAAATAATAAGAGGTGAAATGTGTGTATTTATCAGACTTCCTGGGTTTGGAGTTTGAGTATCTTCATAAAAACATACCATATAGTCCTCATTGTAGAGACTCTGATTCAGAATATGGTAGACGTAAAACCCAGTATTTTGTTATTTCAGATCATTTTTTTTAAACTTTATTTATTTATTTATTTGCCTTGGTGTTTTGCCTGGAACTGGAACTACAGACAGTTGTTAGCTGCCATGTGGGTGCTGGGAATCAAACCCAGGTCCTCTGGAAGATCAGATGGTGCTCTTAACCGTTGAGCCATCTCTCCAGCCCCTTCAGATCATTTTTAAGTTCACTATCTTCAAAGCAAAATATGTGGCCATTTATATGCTTTATATAAGGAATATCATAGAATGATATTGAAAACAGAATCCATTCAGGAAAATGTTCAAGCTTTTAATAATGTTAAATTGTTTTATAGATTTCACATAGTGAGCTAAAAATCTACATTTAAATATATCTATAAAATTTTCTAGTTCCTGTAAGGAAGCAGGACCATGAGGAGAGTTGAATGAATAACATGTATGAAAAGTATGAATATCTACATGTCAAAAATATTCTAAGTATTGCAGAAGCAAGAGAATAGAATGATGAACTTGAGCAAGAAAATCTCACAGACCCAGTTGGAATCTTGGCTCTAGCACTTGCAAATAAGGTCCTAGTAGTATATTCCAGAGATAACCACATATCCATGATTACTGTGGCATTCTGCACAATAGCTGTGATGGACTCAGCCTACATGTCAATCAACACATGACTAGATAAAGTGTGGCATATATACTCAATGAAGGATATTTTTAAAGATTCACTTATTAATTTGTATGTGTGCAGGGGTGCTTGCCTGTGCACATGTGACATCCAGAAGTGAGCATCATCAGGTCTTCTTTTCTGTCACTCTTGGCTTATTCCTTTGAGGTGTGATCCCTCCCCAAGAATTTGGGACTTATGCTTTCTCAACTAGGCTGGACTCTGGCAAGTCCCAGCAATCCTCCTGTCTCTGCCTCCTTGGAGTAAGGATGCAGGTATGTGTAGGATGGCTAGTTTGTGGATGCTGTGATTCTAATGTTGGTTCTCTAGATTGTGTAGTATTGGCTTGTAAGCACTGAGCCATCTCTACAGCCTCACACAATGGAATTTTATTCAGTCATAAACAAGAACAAAATTGAGTCATCTGTAGGAAAATTGGTAGAACTGGAAACCAGCATGTAAAATGAAACGCAAGTCTTACAAAAACAAGTATCACATAGTTACTCTCATATGTCATGTGTCGTATATCATTAAAGTAGAAGAAGTGTTCCTAAAAGAGTAAGAGGAACAGCAAAAGATAGCAAAAGAAAATGGTAAATACAAGCAAAGTGTATAATATACATACATAAAGTGACATAACTTAATATATCATCTGTACAATGAATATACACTAAAAGGGGAAAATATCTTGATGGGCTTATTATCAAATACTCTGCTTGCTTCTGTCACCTCTAAAATGCAAATAATAACTATATATTCATAGAGAAAATGAAAAATAAGGGCTTAGGCATATTGTAAGGCATTAATAGATAGTAGCTTTTTAATTAAAAGGTTATTATCACATAAAAAATGGATAGAGGGTGGAAGCATGAAATACTTTAATAATAACAACCCAATATAAATGGTGATGAGTCAGGTACCAGCACAGACCTGTAATCCCAACTACTTGAGAGGCTGAGACAGGAAAATTGCAAGGTGAAGGTCTGTCTGATCTATAAGTTGAGTTCAAGGCCAGCCTGAACAACTTAGCAAGACCTTGACTCAAAATTTAAAAGTACAAACAAATAGAACATTTGATCAGCTTATGAAATGATCTAGGTTCAAAGTACTTTCTTAAAAGTACTAGAAAAAATATAGCTATAGAAGATGAAAAAGTACCTCAATGGGGATTAGGAAATTACAAGATAAAAAGATGGTATCATTACAGCCCATATCAACAAAGATAAAAAAGAAAGTTAAGCCATATTTATGGTTAGAGAAGCCAATGAGAAATATATTCCTACACATTTCTCATTGTTTTAAAGTTAAATAACTGTTAATCTACAACTACTTACTATTCAAGCTGCAGAGCATCCTCCCCTGAGACCCAAACCTCTTGCAACCCTGCAACTAGAGAGACTTTACTCAATGCTCAGGGCAAATATGTGGAATATAATCTATGGATTGTAATCATTCAGGAAAAATCCCAGAGGTTGAAATATGTACAGCAGGGGACCAATGAGGAACATGTACAGAATTGTATGTATAGAGGCATATATTGCATGATTGGCAACAACTGAGATAGTTATACAAGAGACATTGGTTAGAGCTGGGGATATAACTCACTGGCAGAGTGTCTGCCTGACACTCACAAGGCCTGAAATTCAATCCTTAGTAGCACACACCATAAGACACTGGTTAAATTTGTCATGGTAAGCCCATACAATGCAATTGTTCTAATGTTCCTAGGCTTTTGTTTTCATTCTAATGTTTCCCAAATTTTTCTTAGTGGAAAAATTGTATGGTTTCTTTTTTGTATTCATATACCAACCACCGTTCCCCTCCCTCCTCTCTTCCAAGTCACCCTGCCCCACCCCCATCTATTACTCAGAGAAAATAAGGCCTTCCTTGAGTAGTCAATAAAGTCTGACAGGACAAGTAGAGGCAGAAGCAAGGCCCTCCACCAAGTTTAGGGTGGACTCTGAAAACAGTTCATTCACTAGGGATAAATCCTAGCCCCACTGCCAGAGGCTCCATAACCTGCTCAAGTATACAACTATCATCCACATTCAGAGGTCCTCGTTCAGTCCCAAGCAGGTTTCCCAGCTGTCAGTCCAGAGTCAGTGAGCTCACAATAGCTCAGGTCAGCTGTCTCTGCAGGTTTCCTCATCATGATCTTGACCCCTTTGCTCATATAATTGAGAAGATAATTTCTTTGACTAGATTGGATAATTGAATTGGGGGATGGACAGAGAGGAATAACAATGAAATAGATATCTTGATAGAGGAAGTCATTTTGGGTTTAGGGAGAAATCTGGTGCTAAAGAAATATCTGAGAACCTACAAACATGACCCCAGCTAAGAATCTAACCAATTGTGGAGAGGGAGCCTGAACTGGCCATCCCTTATAATCAAATTGATGACCACCCTAATTGTTATATCTTTCATCCAGCAACTGATGGAGGCAGAGATTTCTTTTTTAATGTAAAGTTTTTATGTATTTGCATATGAAATAGACACAAAATATATAATTTTTAAGAGTATTATCTTAGTGAATAGAAAAAAAATGGCCTCAGATTTTTCCTATTGCCCATGGATTACAAAATTGACCTTGATACTCATCCATCTAAAGGTGAAATATCTTGACCCCTTTACCTATGTTTATCCATGTAACCAACTTGGCTAATGAAACATTATATGGTAAGGATAATTTGTACCTCTAAAGTACTTAGAACCAGAAGTGCTTCAGATTCAGAACTTTTTTTAAAAAAAATTGCATTGATTTTACCAGTTGAACATTCTTAATCCTTAAGAGCAAATTTCTACTTTCTTTTACATTAATCAGAAATGGATACTTATAATCTAGACAATGAAAAATCAATCCCTTTGTGTTTGGATTACAGAGTATGCATGAACCAGGTACTCTAAATTTTACATATTATCTCAGGCCTCATGGTGAATCAAATGCAGACAATACTGTTAATGTTATTTCAACTTTCTGCTTGAGGAAAGTGAGGCCTGGAGAGATTAAAGTTACTTGTAAAATGTCACACAGTCACACATCTAGTTCGAGGCAGAACTGTGGTTGATTCTCATATGTAAATGTGAAATAGCATTTCTCAATGATCTGGTACCTAAAAGCTACAACTCTGGGATATTCAGGGTGCTCTTTGGTCTGTCTTGACTTTCTCAATTTCACACAATTGCACTGCAGAACAAAATAGTGGCATGGGTGTGGTTGTGAAGAACTCCCATGGTAGGTAGAACTCACATGGTCCCTTTTCCTTCTCTTACAAACTGCCTTACAGACATTTGTTAAAGAGACTGGGAGGTGTTAGACATCTAACTAAAAGCAGGTTTGTCAATTGACAATGGACTTATAATGTATGCTTTCCTTCTCCACCAAGACCCTGCCAGCTAGAGAGAGCTATTTATAATATTCATTGTCTCACATTCTATTGTCCAAGAGACATTTTTAGAGCATAGTTACAGCACAATACTGTATACACTATAGTCATGCCCAACAAAGTATGTAGATGATGGAGATGCTGCTGCTGTTTAGTTAGAACCCCAAACCTCTCAACAGAAATAATGTAGCTGGGAAGGTTAAAATCAACAGTTTAGAATTAGATTAGACTATGGTTGAAATCCTGATCTCACCATTCAGAAATCATGTCTCCTTGAGCAAGTTTAAAATTTTTGGTGCCCTAGTTTTTCCTGAGTAAAATAGAGGTTAAGAGGTTTGTAAGGAAGGTTTTGTTTGTTTGGGTTTAAATAGGGTCTTAAAGCCCAGATTGGCCTTGAAATCAATAAGACCCAGATTGGCCTTGAAATCAAAGCAATCCTCCTGCCCCAGCTTCCAAGTGCTACAGCACTGAACTTTAGTATAAAGATTAAATGATACTATTCTTGTCAAGAGCTTATTAAGGGTGGCTAATCTCTACCTTCCTTTTTGAAAAAGTTTGGAAGCTATGACCTTATCAGTCCTAAATTATCTACGACCAATGACAAAGGAAAGAAATAAGAGATATTTACCATAGTAAATGGGGTTGGGGATATAAAATTATTGATGAAAATCTTTTCTTATGTCTGTCATAGCATAAACTTAACACAAGACAGTACCCTAGGGAGTCAGTAGACTCAGAACTGGTGACCCCATCAGCAGTCAAGGGAGGATCCTTACTGTTCCCTGAGGGAAATCACCCTATGAATACTCTGAGTTCTCTTCCAAACTAGCATGGCCACAGCATTGACTGTCAATGCCTGAGGACAATAGAAAGCAGGCCTGGGCCTGTTCTACCTTTTCATGACTGCCTCCCATGGTCATAATTACCCAGCATAACAGGCTTCTCTTCCAACAGACAGAGTTAATATGTTCAGTCCTGGATAATAATTTGAAGTCTGCAGCAAGTTAAACCGTAAACAAGGCAGAGTCATGTTGAAAAAATAAAACAAAACAAAACAGGGAGCAGACTTTTGCTAAGGAAAGAAATGGAACTAGCAGATAGGTCGTAACATCGGTATTTCGGAAACAAATGAAATCTAACAATCCATGTTTGTGAGAATCCTTTTTTTATTTTTACATTATAAATAAAGAGTTCTAAAGTGCACAGACTAACCATTTTCTACACTTTTCTTGAGAGAAACTGTTTATATTTCTGTATGTCTTTGAACTCACACTAGACCTCTATTTTAATCAGCTATTCCTATTTATATCATTCATTTAAAAGACTGGCAAACAGATTTTTAACTTGGCAGTGACTTTGACTGGTCTTCCGGCACCATAAGTCAGCTCAGTTTTAGAGAAAGTTTCAATAATGAAATGTCAGAAGCACCTTTGGCAGACTGTAGGAGTCATGGCCACCAGTTTTATTCAAGTCTCCCTGTATCCATGAACTTGCATAGCCTCCATCTACACAAACTCTAGTCTTGGCTATATGATTTATTTTTGCCAATAGAGCAATAAATAAGTGTGGTGTAAGCCACACTTTAAAAAATATTTGCTCACTGAATCTATCTCCTGTCCTGCCATGTTTGTTATTTTCAATGTGAACTGTCCAGAGAAAAAGCTTATCTAGATACACCTGGTGGATAATGAGAGAGCGTCAGGGCAAGGACTCTAATGGCTGCTTCAGGCAATATCTTAGTGGCCTCAACAGACACAAAGACTCATTTAGCTGAGTCCTGTCTCCATTGTCAAATCACAGAAGCATATTTCTCGTTTTAAGCCACTAGATTTAGGTAATTTGTTACACAACACATAATAAAAATAGTGTCTCCATGAAGGAAATATTGTAACAGAACCATCAAGGCAAACGGTGGATTCCACCAGGATGATTTTGTTTATAAGCAACAGAGCTGATATCAAATAGAAAGTGAGTAAATTGAGATCCATCTATCCATAACATATTATCACCCGTAGTCCTAAAGAAAAACAAACAAAAAACAGCAAAAAGCCAGAAAGATCAACCTTAGGATGTGGCCTTATTCTCCAGGAGTCCAGGAGTGTGGGTGTGGGCTTGTCCCTCAATCCTCAATTCTTGGAGTCAATTGCATAGACACTTGAAATGATCAGGATTTTTGGGAATAGTGAGGCCCTCTAGCTCAACACCACCTAGAGCTTCATTTGCTACTTTTCATTTTATGTTTTCCATAAAGACTCTGAAGTCTTTAGTTAGACCAAATCAAGAAACTCATGAAAATGCTGCTTCCTTTATGACATTTCCGTCTACTTTTCTAAGCATGCATTCTGTAAGATGTCACAGAGGTCACTGTGTACTTTTGTCCTCTCTTGGGATCTCACAATATTTCTTTCCCAGTCATATTGAAGACTCTCTACCCCATTTATTCTACCGATTCCAACATGGGTTTGACTATGGAATCCTTTTATTGCAAGTAATACATAGTAAAATTTTAGTAATAAGTGTTTCTAGAAAAGATTTTGTGAAATCTTTGAACTGTATTACAATCTGATATAGTACATGTAAGCCTGCACACAGGAGAGAGAGAGAGAGAGAGAGAGAGAGAGAGAGAGAGAGAGAGAGAGAGAGAGAGAGAGAGAGAAAGTATAAATATGAAGGATTCTGAGTAATTATCCACAATTGCCTCTCCCTATAGTTAGCTGTGACCTTGATTTTATTGAAATAATTACTCACAAGAGCTTTTATTTTTCCGCATAGCATGCATCCCTAAGCTATAGATTTAGGACCCATTAGTTACTTTTTATCCTCATTGTGATAAAATACTTGAAAGAAACAGTTTAAAGGAAGAATGCTTTATTTTGGCTCACTGTTCAGGAGGGTACAATGTAAAGGCTTCTAAGAGGCCTGGTGATCAGCCAGGCTTCAACTAGTGCAAACTGGTGATAGCTAGTGTCTTAAAACAAGTGCTCCTAAGCACTTCAGCATAAGCAAACCTGGGGTCTGCTTGGGGCCTTGAATAGGGTGGAGTCCACAAACCACATTCTTAGACCAGGAAGAGACATCACTGAAAGCCCCAGATACCAACAAATCAAAGCCCTTTCCCCTGGCTGGGAGGAGGGTCTGGAAAAGAAGTATTTAAGGTCTTCCTCTCCATAATAAAAATGAACTTGCTTGCTTCAACTTGTTCCTGGAAGCTGAGACATTGCTGTGCACCATCTTGGGCCCCTCCTCCAAGAAGATAAACAGGACCCTGAACATAGAGGCAAGCCCTATTCCTGACTCCAAACAAAGTACATCCCCAACAGTACAGTTCATCATGGTGAGGAAGGCATGGCAGATTTCACAGTGACCTATAGCTGTGTTAATAGAAGCATGAAACTGCTTACTTAGGTCTTAGTTGACCATGAAACAGAGAATAGTCAACTAGAACACAGGCCATATCACTACCCATAATACTTGCTCCCAGTAATCCACTTTCTGGAACCTCCCAAAAGTCACATAACCTCTCAAAACAATGTCACCAGCTGGGAATCATGTTGTAGTGATATATTGTATCAAATAAAGCTTGCCTGCAGATGAGAGGACAGAGGCAGCCACAGAGTTAGCCACAGAGGTCAGGCAGTGGTGACACATACCCAAGAGTCCTAGCACTCAAGAGGCAGAGGCAGATATCCCTCTGGATCTCTGTGAGTTCAAGGCCATGCTGGGCTACATAAGATTGCTCCAGAAAGAAGAGAAACAAAGAGTGAGCTAGGCACTAGGTGGTGGTGACCCACACCTTTAAACTCTAGGAAGTTTCAGTTAGGAAGTGAAATGGCTAGGCAAAGAAAGGAATATAAGGAGACAGGGTTTGTCCCCCCCACACACACACACATTTCAGCTAAGGACTCAGAAGCATTCAGTCTGAAGTTTCCTAGAGATAGGATCCCTTTCAGCCTGAAGAGCTGGCTAGGTGAGAAGTGGCTGTGGCTTGTTCCTTTGTCTCTCTGATCTTTCAGCTTTTCCCAATATCTGCTTCCAAGGTTTTATTGTAAGATCAATTAGAATTCATGTAACAAACAGGTATTCAACAAAACAAGCCTAGGTGACATTTCACATTCAAATCGTAGCACTGGTTTTGTTCCTTGTTTAAAAAAAAAAAAAAAAAAAAAAACTTTACAGATGGAATCTTACACGGTGTATTGCAGGAACATAGGATGTATCTACACCTTTAACCCGTAATATCATATTGGTTCTAACAGTAGTATCAGCTAATATTCCTATCAGCATTGTATGAGATTCACTTGATCCATGTCCTTGGTGATAATAGATAATGTCTAATGTTTTAATTTTTAAAGTCTATTCAGAGCACATCAGAGATCCTTAACTTGTACCTTTTGTTATTAGTGATGATGTTGTACACATCTTCTTATTATGTTTATCAGTCATTTGTGTACTCTTTTATGTATGATTCATACTCAAACCATTTTTCATTTTTTACTGAGTTTTTATTTTTTCTTAATTTATAAGAGTTTTTAAAAGTATTTTCTACATAAATGTTCTTTGTTGTGAAAGTTGTTTAAAATACCTTCTTTCTCTCTATAGCTTTCTTTTTTCTCTACTTTAATGTCTTTTGATAACCTAGGTTCTTCTTTCAAGTGTATCAGTTTATTTCTTTTCATGCTGTTTCTCTATCAGTCTCATGGGTATCTATGTTCAGTGGCATTCTGGAGAGCTGGGCTTTGAGTGGTCAAGACTTTAGCTACCAGTACTGATCCCAACCCAAACTGAAAGCTCATGACAACCAAGGTGACATGGAATAGTGTGTAGGAAGAGGAAGGGTGGTGAGGTGAGAGCAAGAAAATCACACACTAGCAGGGAGATGACAAAGGCCCAGCTACCATATTGTGTTTATGTGGAAAGGAAGTTGGCAGTATCATCAGAAAGGGGAGTCAGTAAGAAGCCACATTAATTCATAGTAGCTTTATTTATAATAGCCAGAATCCAGAAACAACCTGTACATCCCTCAACTGAAGAATGGATAGAGAAAATGGGGTACATTTACACAATGAAGTATTATTCAGATGTTAAAAACAATGCCACCATGAAATTTTCAGGGAAATGGATGGAACTAGGAAAGATCATCCCGAGTGCGGTAACCCAGACCTAGAAAGACAAACATGGTGTGTACTCACTTGTGAGTGGATATTAGCTCTTAAGTAAATGACAATCATGCCACAGTCCACAGTCCCAGAGAGGCTGAGTAACAAGGAGGGCTCAAGGAGGATGCAAGAATCTTCCTGGGAAGGAGTTCAAAAGTAGATTTTGAGGATAGCCTAGGGGCAGGTGGGGTTGGGAACCAAAGGGATCAGGTGGGGGCATGGAGGGAGAAAATACTGAAATGACTGGAATTGAGAGGCATTTCAAGTCAAAGTGGAAACCTAGTGCAGAGGAAACTCCATGGAATCTACAAGAGTGACCCTAGCAAAGACTCCTAGTAATGGGTTGCATGGAACCTGAACAGCCATCTTCTGTAACCAGGCAAAGCCTCAAGTGGAGGCATTGGGATACCAATCCAGTCACAAAACCTTCAATCAGAGTGTTCGAGACCAGAGCCTGGCAGAATAGACATCAAAGAAACCACAGGGGTTTCATCCAGCAACTGATGGGAGCAGATACAGAGGACCACAGCCAAGCACTAGGAGTCCTGTGGAGGAAGGATCAGAGAAAACAGAGAGTGCATGGACACCATGAGAACACATTCTACAGAAACAACTGAGTGGGACTTGTGGGAACTCACAGAGATCAGGGAGAATTTAGGGGTCTGACCTAGGTCCTCTGCATCTATGTTATGGTTGTGTAGCTTGGTGTTCTTGTAGGACTCCTAACAGTAGGAGGAGGACTGTCTCTGACTCTTTTGTCTGTGCTTGGGACCCTTTCCCTCCTCCTGGGTTGCCTTGTCCAGCCTTGATATGATGGTTTATGTCTGGTTTTATTGTAGCTTGTTATGCTGTGTTTGGTTGATGTTCCTGTGAGGTCTGCTCTTTTCTGAAGAGAGGCAGAGGTGGAGGCTGGATCTGGAGGAGAGAGGAGAGGAGAAAGGATCTGGAGGAGGGGGACAGAAGGGCAAATGAAGAGTTGGAAAGTAATGTACGAGAGAAGAATAAAAGAAAAAAAAAGCTACATGAAGAATAGTGCATGTATCAGTATCTCAGAAAGTAACTGTACTGAGAGAATCACCACTTTGGTAGACTCACTGATTTTGTCTTGAAAGACCTTTATGTGATTATTAATAAACTGACACCAGTATCACATGTGACCCTGATCACCCCAAACCAGGTGGTCTCTGCTAGTCAATGTGATTCTCTTATTGGGTATTGTGGTTGTAAACCCAAGGAGAACAAAGAAGGGTTTCAGCACAGTAGCAGGAGCTAGTCTATACAGCTCTAGGAAGAAGTATGTCACAAGGGCTGGCATTTGACAAGACACAATTTAGAGTATCAAATAAACCTATGGTAATTCCAGATGTTTTCCAATCCAAATGTTATTTAGCTCTCCAGATATCACTGGCAGTGAACAAGACAAACACAGGAAGCAACTTTGCAACCTTTTCTCACATTCTTACCCATGTGTCCTATCGATGACCTGAACTTAGTTTGCTTTCTGTTACTGTGATAAACATCATGACTAAAAGAAACCTGGAGTGGAAAAGGCTTATTTCAACTAACAAGTTCATCATCAGGGAAAGCCAAGGCAGGAAAATCAGGGCAGGAGCTTGAAGCAGAAACCATGAAGAAATACTGCTTCTGGCTTGCTCCCAGTCTCACATTCAACTACCTTTCTTAGGCAGCCCAAGCCCACCTGACCAGGGCTGGCATTGCCCACAATGAGGGTGGCCCTCTTACACCAATTAGAATCAAGAAATTACCCCATAGGCATGCTCATGAGGCAATCTGATGGAAGCAATTCTTTATTGAGTTTTCCTCTTCTTAAATGTGTCAAGTTTGACAATCAAGATTAGCCAGCCCTTCCCTGGAAAGTCTCACGCAATTCAAGTATAAAATGCTATTCTATGGCCTCAGTTAACGAAACTGCTCCAGGTGCCAGGTGCCAGTGCAAGTCTTGGTTTCCTATATGCATGGCAACATCTAGTTCCATGGCATTGCATCCAGTCCCCAGACATGAAAGGCTAATTAGCAGGTTTGCATGCATCCTTTAAGCCTACCAGTGAGCTCATCCCTCCACTCATTTTAATTGGTTGCATAATTTGCCAGCAGGGTTCCCAAATCAGCAAGGCCCACTAGATATCAGAGTGCAGATGAAAACTGCAAACCTAGTGAAAAGAACTACCCAAGAGACAGGCTACAGCCCTAGCTTGGATCTGCGGTCAGCCTGAGCTTGGGTCTATATCTGTTAAGCTTTTCTCAGAGACAAGTAGCATGGAGAGCAACTGCAAAAATTAGATTATCCATAATTCCTTTTGACTGTCCACCAACTTGGATCCATCTACAGATTCTAAACAGTTATCAATTCCAGGTTTTAAATAGTCTGTAAATTTCCATTTCTGTACACTTGATCATCCACTTGGGATTTTTAAATTATTTTCATTCTTCCTTTCATTCAGCTGTTAGTGCTGAGCACTACACTTCTCCCTGTTTTATTTTGGGAGGTTGGGCTTGTGAATTTTTTTTGTTTGTTATAGAGCCACAAAAGTAGACTAACAATACAACTCAGTTTAGCTCTGCAATGTTACAGCTTATTCTTAATAAGTTAAATGTGCTTGGGAATTCTTTAAGCTAGACAAAAGTTTTCTTCATTGTTATCTTTACTGTTGTTTTGCAGCTATGTGATGATGCTCTGGGTATCTGTCTGCTTAATTTCCCAAGAGAAATGCTATAGGGACAATAGCATTACATTCTACTGGTACTGACCAAGGATAAGTTCCTGGAGGTCAAGGATCTGATATTTATTGGGTCATTACTATATATTAAACTGTTGACATATATTATGCAGTTACTTCTCTTAACAATTCTAAAGGAAGAAATTATATCTCTATTCTATAACTGCAGAACCTAGGCTTGCTTATAACTTGAGTAAGGTCTCACAAGGCAGACAATCAGTCTATAATAAAAACACAATTTGAACTCAAGATTGAATCTAACCTGAAAAATCTATGGCTCTCCCAATGTAGCATGGATCTGTCTTGTAAGAGCAGGGATATAGAATATGTTTGTGTCACCTGAAATTCATATGTTATGTTAGCTTTCAGGATGATAATATTAAGAAACTTAGTTGGATAACTGATTAAGTTCTGAGATAGATAGATGTGGATGGGTGCCCCACATAAATTTTATTTACCATGTGAGGATTCATGAACATAGACTATTTATGAACCAAAAAACACCCCCCAATATGTGATCACCTTTTTTTTTTAATGCCAGGGATTAGAGCCAAACCCTCATTCACGATAAGCATGCACCCTATTACTAAACTGTGCCCACAGCCCTTTACTCAGACCATAATCTTGGCCCTTCTAGTCTCCAAGACTGTGAGAAATAAACATTCATTGTTTACATCATCTGGTTACACTACTCTGTCACAGCGTCCAAAACTGAATGAGGCAGCAAGGCCGTGTTATGAAAGAGTGTTTCCTTAGCTAAATGACAATTAGTGAAAAATCTTCATAGTCTCCTTCTGTTTTGATGAGAATTGTCCTATAAACAGAATCCAAGAGAAGGATTTGGGTGGGAGTGGGGAGATGATTCCAGGAAACACCAGTAGAGAAGGAGAGACAGGAAGGGCAGGCAGCCAATACCCAAAATATTATTGAACACTGGAGACAACTGGAGATCAGTCCTGCTGGGGATTCCTGGAGCTCTTTGTTTGCCCATAGCCTTGTTTTTCCATTCACAGCTATTCCAATCAAAGAGTGGAGAAACAGAGTATTTATTTGCTAACTCACATTCATCATTAGATGAGGGTAGCTTTTGCAGGGATTAGTGTTTTAGCACTCTGGGGTTGATTACACACAGGGCTAGGTGCTCCTAGGGTTATAGAAGTTCCACCGGCAAAGCATGGCAGGTGTTTGTAATAAAGAGCTTTCAGCACAGGGGCGGATGCTGCGGGGCTATGGCAGAAAACCTGATACCTTCTGCTACACCCTCCACTAATGAAAGCCCGTGAAAACAGAAATAAACATGAGATTTTTAAAAGGAGAGAAGACTATAGAAAGGTTTAAAATCCCTACGAATGCCTGTGCAATGTAATATTCCTGAGACATTCGCACTGGCACCTTCAAATCTAACTTGCCACACTAAGGAAGTAGCACCCGCCCCCGAAACACACTACAGTTTAATCATTTAGCTATTATTCAACAGTGATTCTATTAAAGGTCCATTCATTTTCTCCATAGCAGTTCAGCCATTGAAATTCACCCACTGTGCCTTGTGACTATTAGTGACACTCAGGGAACTATTATTTTTGAACATGTTCAAAAAAAGATTTGACAGATTTCCCATGCAACCTGATACTAAAGATATGATTTCCAAATCTGCCTGCTTACATGGCTGACCTGGGCTTGATTTCAGGTATTCACTTATTACTGGGGTGTTTCATTGCACTTTTTTTTTTCATTCAAAAAATGGGGAAAGAGGAAGAAACAGGTTTTATTTAGAAATTTTAAATACTGATGGAAGGAAAGGTTTTTTGTTTTTATTTTGGTTTGGTTTGGTTTTTTGAGACAGGATTTCTCTCTGTGTCACCTTGAGTATCCTGGAAGTAGAGCTGTGACCAGGATAGCCTCAAACTCATAGATAACTAATCACCTGCCTCTGCCTCCTACGTGCTGGGATTAAAGGCAAGTGCCACCTCCACCCAGCAGGGAGGGGCTTTTTAATGCCCATTAGCTCGCCTAATTCCTTTCAGAGACTTGCTCTTTAAATTGCCTTAATATAAAAGAAAACGTAATTAATAGAAAGAGAGGGAACAGCTCACTATTTAATAAAGCAACAACTGAAGTTTAATTTAATTACTGAACGGGTACTAAAAAGCAAATATTGAAAAGAAAAGTGGTACAAAATTGAAATAATTTTCTGTTTCTGCCCAGGTTCCTTATTTGATGATGTACAACTAATGTTCTGTCTTGTACAAATGTACTATAATTCAGCTCATTTTCTTTTATAAAGGTAGTTTTAGACCAAGCAATGCAAGTAAAATTGGCCTCCCGAGTTATCAAAGCAATTTTCTTTCCTAACCCCAACCTGCATGCAAAAACACACATGTCATCTACTGACCTATGATATTTTCTTCTTTAAAGATGAGAACATTTTGAGTTGCCATGTTCAGAGTGTATTGTAGCCCCTGAATTCTGTTTTTGATTTGTTTTGTTGTCTTTGTTGTTAGGAGGAACTAACTAAACTGCATGGCGATCATAGCATTGATGATCAGATCAGGTT
Source organism: Sigmodon hispidus (assembly GCA_004025045.1). NCBI lineage: Eukaryota > Metazoa > Chordata > Mammalia > Rodentia > Cricetidae > Sigmodon > Sigmodon hispidus. The sequence continues at coordinate 62,349 of PVIH01009408.1, read as the reverse complement.
GACCTATGGCAGAGTCTTGATTCTGCCACTCATCAATCTTAGTTCTCTGACTTAAAGTAGGCCTGCCTAAAAGTACTATATTCCTCATTAGGAGCAGGAAAACACATTATTCAGTGGAAAAGTATCCACTGCCTAGAGCATGAAGGTTAGAAAACCATTTCTGTGAAGGGTCAGACAGGAAATATTTTAGGTCCCATGACCTATATATGTTCAGTGTTGTACAACTTAACACAAGGAAATTAGACACAGACAATGCATAAATGGATGTGTTCCAATAAAACCTTCTTTAGAAAATCAGGCAATGACTAGCATTTCACTCTTCAGCCTCAGTCTGGAGCACATGTCTCTGGATTATATGGCTTTAGCTTTTCCTTGCCACTGAACTATTTTACAAGTGGATTTGCAAATAAATCTGGTTAATAATGAAGACATGAAAATTTTGTCTAGTTGACTTTTCTTTCCTACCCTGTAAGAGCAGGCCATTTCGGCCTCTGCTTTTGTATTATCTCAACATTTTTGATCTATAAATGTTATTATTCCTTGGATTCTCACTCGAAATGGTTATACCATCCTCTAATAAATGAGTTATATTTTTAATTATGTTCACAAAATAGTAAGGACAACTCAGAAGTATCATGACTCCAAGCAAATAAAAAACAGCTTTATAACCAAGGAGTAGAATGACTGGAAAATTACTCAATTCTCACAAGGTCTACTTATCAGTTTTTTTTTTCTCCTAAAGGCAAGTCAAAGTGATCAGATATCAAGGATGAGGGGATTCTAGCTAAACTAACTTGGCAAGCTTCTTGCTCAAATTGGGGTAGGCAGGTAGACCAGGAGGCTCAAGAATGAGGCCTAGTGACAAAATGCACTCTAAGGAGCCCATCTAAGGTTTTATCAGGACAAATCTTTGTTAATGCTTGGACTTCTTCTATTGAAACTTCAGAGGCTGTTTCGCACTTGCTGGCCTTCTTGTTAAGTAGTTAAAGCAGTTGACCAGTTGACTTTATTAGTAGGGCAGCCTGTTGAGAAGTTGCCTACAAGTTGGATCATAAAGAAGCCAGAACAGCTCTTACAGCATCAGTTCCAGGCAGGCAGGTTACCCCTTGGCCAGCTTCAGCTTGCTAGGTTGCTTTAGAATCCAGAGTAAGGACCATGTGGTCAGTTCCAGAGAATCTGAAATCCCAGTAAGGAGGCAAACAGTAAGATTGATTCTTAGTTTTGCCATTTGAGACATCAGAAGAGAAATTAGAAATATTAAACTGGAGAGATGCAACCAAGTGATTAGAAGAGATTGTAAGAATTGGGAATTTGACAAAGTGAGCAGTGTGCAGTAGTTTCTCTTTGAAACAAAATTTCTATCATTACCCTTCTTACTTTTTGATAACCAAATAAAATTATTTTTGTTCAAAGTACAACCTTTACATTTGGACTTCTTGTTTATTTAAGAGCAGCAGGAATGAGAATGGACACATTGGTCCTATAGAAAGGAGAAGCTGGGGAGGAGTGACTGAGAAGTGGGGAGCGAGAATAGTGATTGGAATGTTTAAAAACACTTTTAAATAAAAAAAAATTAAAAAGGAAAAAAGTCTGCTTTACTAGAAATTTTTATAGGGTATGTCTGGTGGTATTCCAAGCATCCCTTGGGGCTAGGAAGACAACCTAAGCATTCACCATCATGCTTCACTGATATTACCTATACATTTGAGCCAATTACTGTCTTCTATGGTACCTAAAATATGTTCTGTGTCATCCAGGATGAAAGTGGCCTTTTTTATAAGTAAATACAGAGAACTGTGTTTAAGGTACCTGGATGACTTTTTTCTAAAAAGTATAGGAAGTATTAGTTTCATAAAGTCAGTCTGTGCTCTTTCAAATTGACTGTTCACATCTGATTTTATGCAACACTCTCAAGTATGACATTCCACTAAAAACCTTGAGAGTGTAACTAATTTTTTAATTGTATTATGTTATAAGAAGGACACTTCCTATTGCATTCATGTAGATAATTATATTGCCTTGGGGATGAGAATACTTAATAAGAATTTCAAAATTCTGAAGCATCTAGGCAGAAAACAAAAATGTCTCATTTTAATTTACAAAAGCATATTATAATAAAATATGAGTTAAGGTATCTTAAGAAAACAAGTAGGCATTCCTTACATCTAGAATATAGGACACTAGCAAATCAGTAAGATTATAAACAAAGTTCATAAAGATTATAAGCACTCTGTATCAATTCATTTAGTCTCGTGTTATTCATCCTTATTCAACTTGATCTGAGGTTATTTTTATGAACCAGCCAGCCTCTCGAGTAGAGCTCTGGAACATCTTAGCCTAGTGAATAGTCTCAAAGTCATTTAAACAATGACCCCAGAACTCTGTACACTAAAATACCTATCATACTTCATTTCCATAGGTCTCTGAAACATTCACTTTTTGTTAAAGAGGAAGAACTCAAGATTATAGCTGATTACAAATGCTTTAGAGATAAATAAGAATAAGACAAAACCTATGAATTACAAAGTAACTAAACTATCAGTGCTTAAAGGTTTCCTGGAAGTTTATTAGGCAAGGAATTTTGATTCTGTGGCATATATTTAAAAGGTAAGAACCAGGGTGAGGTGGAACTAACTTAGTGGCAGGGCATTTGCCCTGAGTTCTAACTTAAACACTGAAAAAAAAATCATGAAAGGCTCTTCGATGGGTTGGATATATAGCTCAGTTGGCATAATGCTCCTCTGGCTTGCACAAAGCACTGGATTATGTTTCCAGTGCTTCATGAATTGGACATGGTGGTACTTTCCTATAATCTCAGCAGGGCAGGCTCAGGGCTCAGGAATTCAAGGTCATCCTCTGCTACATCGTAAATTAGAGGCAAGCAAGCATGGAACACAGAACATCCTGTTTCTAAGAAAAATAATCAAATTATAGTAATTTTCAAAATATTAGAGTAGAAAGTATAGAAAAAGACAAAAAGAAAGCAAAACTAAACAACAACAAAAACAACCAAATCAAAAACAAAAATAAAAACACCCAAGAATCACAATAAATAACATTGTACCAGGACAGGTTAGAGATGGCCAGAATAGTGACAAATTTCTACAAAGTTTATATACAAACTTGTGGTGTTATAGTGACCATTTAATACAATTTGTCTGGAGTATCAGAGGACAGAATCACCCACAGCCAAGCCCTGAAGGTCAGGGAGTGGTGACTCACACCTTTAATCCCCTCACTTTAGAGCAGAAAACTGTCTGGATCTCTGTGAGTTCAAGGCCTAACAGAGCCAGGCGTTGGTAGCACACTGTTAGTACCAGCACTTGGGAGGCCTCAGGCAAACAGAGCAGCCCAAGAAAATGCTGCTGCTCAGAAGCAGTCTTTGACTCTGTTTCCTTTTTGTCCTTATAAACAGAAACCTTAAATCTACCATATACAGCTCCTTGCTTACATTGAGGCTCAGGAACCAGGCTTGTTGCAGCTTAAATTGTATGCAGCAAACATGCCATTTTGTAATTTAATCCCATACACCACTCAGTTTCTTTACCAGGCCCACTTGAGAGACACAACTCAGAAGTTCTTTTGGCTCCATTTCTGTGCTCTAGACTGTAAGCTTTCTATGGCTTTATGTGGGTGTATTTTACCCACACTGGTGTGCCACTTATAGTATAAAGTTTCTGGCCTGGACTTTCAGACCTAGCCTCGAGGTTCAGATGCACTTGCAGCCTCACTGCCACTTTGTCCCAAAGAAACACACAAAAGCTTATATTCATTTCATGCTGATCGGCCTAGGGCCCAGGCATATAACTTGCTGGCTCTTTCATCTTAACTCAACCCATGATTCTTATCTTGTTCAGCCATGCAGCTCAGTACCTTTTCTCAGCAGCATTACAACTTCTTTACTCTGTGTCTCCTGGCATCTCTGTGGCATCTCTGCTGAATCTGTTTTGCTCTGAGATGTTCCCAAAGTTTTCTTAGTCTGGTAGCCTCGCCCATATGTCCTGTCTGCCTTCAGCCAATCAACATTTTTATTAAACCAGTAAGTGGGACAATTATTTACAATGTAATAACACAATCTCACTATATACTATAACCAGTTGTTCTCTTGCAACATTTTGATTATATAATTTCACTTTCTGTTGGTCTAAATGTTTCTGTTGAAAATTCTGATGATAGTTGTTATAGTGTCATTCTGTTGCTATGACAAACACCATGACCAAAAGTAAGTTAGAGGAGGAAAAGGTTAGTTTACATGTCTGGGTCATAGACCATCACTGACATAAGTCAGGGCAATAACTCAAACAGAATCTTGAAACAGAAACCAAGAAATTCTGCTCACTGGTTTACTCTGGATCATCTTCAGATATCTTACTTAGGGCTAGTTTCAAAAGGAATGATGCTCCCCAGAGTGGGCTATGCCTTCCTACATCAATTAACAATTAAGGTGACTCCCCATAGACATACTCACAAGCCAATCTGATATAGACAATTTATAAATTAAGTATTTCCTCTTAGATGACTCCAGGACACATTGACAATTAAAGCTAACTAGGAAAACAGTCATATGGAATGTTTTAGTCAGTTTTCTATTGCTGTGAATTGATATCATGACCATGGCAACTCTTATTTAAAAAAAAAAAACATTTTATTGGGACTTGCTCACAGTTTCAGAGGTTTGATGTATCATTATTATGGTGGAAAGTATGCCAGCATGTCGACATGGTACTGGAGAAGGAGCTAAGAAGTCCACATCTGGCTATGCAAGCAGCAGGAAGAGAGATAGTGGAATTGGCTTGGTCTTTTGAAACTCCAAAGGCCACCTCCAGTGACATACTTTCTCGACAAGGCCATACCTCCTAAACCCTCTCAAAGTTCATCACTCCCTGTTAGTTTCACACATGAAAAGAGATACACACTATCAAGGCCACACGAGAGTTTATTTAAGAGAGTTCCCAGGTGGGTGCAGAAGCAGAGAAGCAAAACAGGTCAAGAGACAGAGAGAGAGAGAGAGAGAGAGAGAGAGAGAGAGAGAGAGAGACCGACCCCACGCAGTCTCTTTTAAGAGAAGGGGTGTGTATGGCCCTTACATAGTTTAGGGCATGCCTCCATATGCGCCATGCTTCCAGGGAGGTGCTTCTGTTCCCAGTGCAGCAGAGTTTACGCAGCCACGCCCAGGGCATGCTTCCATACAAGGTACATCCCACCTGAGTTGGCTCAGCTACCACAGAGTGCCAGAAATCCTTACACACCCTAATGATTAAGTATTCAAATTTATGAGCCTATGAGGGACATTTTCAAGCCACCACATAGAGAAACACTTCTTTTATTTTTACTTTTTAATAGTTTTTTATTATGAATAAAGTCATATTTTTATCCATGTATACCATTGTTCAGACTCCCTTCCCCCTCCCACCCCTCCCTGTCACTCACTCTTCTCCCATCACTTTATCTCCTCCCCAGCAAGGGCAGTAGGTCCCAAGATCCCAAGGTGGCTTAGTTCAGCATCCACTCCAGGCAGATCCACTTTCCTCATCCCAACATCAAGACTGGGTCAGGTGTTCCTCTGAGGGGAATGGGCTCCAAAGTGCCAGTCCAAAGTGTTTCAGATTCCAAGCTGTTCAGTGGCTGTGGTTTGCAGATTGGACATGCTTAGCTTTGTGTTTAAAGTCCACTAATGGGTGAGTACATCCCCTGCTTATCTTTCTGGGTTTGTGATGCCTCGCTCAGGAAGATATTCTCCAAATTCATCCATTTGCCTGCAAATTTTAGCATAGCATTTTTTCTTACCATTGAGTAAGAAATGGCATATCCATTGTGTAGATGTACCACAGTTTGTTAATCCATTCTTCAGTTGAGGGGCATCTAGGTTGTTTCTAGGTTCTTGCTGTTACAAATAATGCTGCTGCTATGAACATAGTTGAGCTAATGCCTTTGGAGTATGAATGTGCATCTTTAGGATGTATGCCCAGTAGTGGTATTGCTGGATCTTTGGGAAGACTGATTCCCAGTTTTCTGAGAAACTGCCATAGTGCATTCCAGAGTGGCTGAACAAGCTTACATTCCCACCAACAATGGAAGTGTTCCCCTTGCTTAGCAAACTCTCCAGCATAAGCTGTCATATGTGTCTTTTATCTTTGCCAATCTGACAGGTGTAAGGTGGTATATGAAAGCTGTTTTGATTTGCATTTCTATGATGGCTAAAGATGTTGAGCACTTTTTCAAGTGTCTTTCAGCCATTTGTAATTCTTCTGCTGAGAATTCTCTTTTTAGTTCTGAACCCCAATTTTTGATTGGGTTATTCAAGGTTTTGGGCTCTAGTTTCTTGAGTTCTCTACATATTTTAGGGATCAGTCCTCTGTTACTTGTAGGGTTGGTGAAAACCTTTTCCCATTCTGTAGGCTGTAAAAATGTCAATTCTACCAAAAGCAATCTACAGATTCAATGCACTACCCATCAAAATCCCAACACATTTTTTACAGACCTAGAAAAAAAACAATACTCAATTTCATTTGGAATAACAGGAAAGCCAGGATTACCAAAACAGTTTTACTCAACAAAACAACCTCAGGCGGCATCACCATCCCCAACTTCAAGTTATACTATAGAGCTACAGTAATAAAAACAGCCTGGTACTGGCATAAAAACAGACTTGTGGATCAATAGAATCAAATTAAAGACCCCAACATTAACATCAAAACCTATGAACACCTGATCTTTTTCAAAGAGGCCCAAAATATTCAATGGAAAAAAGATAGTATCTTTAATAAATGATGTTGGCACAGCTAGATGGTAGTATGTAGTGTAGAAAACTGCAAATAGATCCAAGCCTATCATCCTGCTCAAAACTCAAATCCAAGTGAACCAAAGACCTCAACATAAACCAGGCCACACTGAACTTGGTAGAAAGGAAAGTGGGATATACCCTCCAATAAATTGGCACCCGTGACCACTTCCTAAATATAACACCAGTAGCACAGACACTAAGAACAACAATCAATAAGTGGGACCTCCTGGAACTGAGATGCTTCTGTAAAGCCAAGGACACAGTCTATAAGAGAATCACTTGTAAAGGACCATTTCTCTCTACTGCTGGTTTAAAAGCTCACTCTTTGCCTTTACTCTTTAACAATTTAACCATAATGTGTAATGTATATCATAAAACTTTTAAAGTTTAATATTGCAGATTGTTTGGGTTTCAAGAATCTGATGGTCTATGTCCTCACATTTGAAAAGGTTTTGCCTATTATTTTTTAAAAAAAAACATGTTTCCTACCCCCTCCCTATGTTTTATTTTTTCTTTCTATTCTTTTTCACTTGCAAGTTCATAAGCTGGCCAGTAAATTATATAGATTGGTTATTGAGATTCTCATGGAAGTTGCTATGAATATCTTACCTTTTTGTTTTGTTCTCATTTTGCCTCCAGGCTATCTAATCAATTAAATTCATGACTTGTATGTATCAAGAAAGAGAGAGGTGGCTGAAGAGAAGGCTCAGAAGTTAAGAGTACTGACTGTTCTTCTAGAGGACCCAGGTTCAATTCCCAACACCCACAGTAGAAACTCACAACTCTCTATAACTCCAGTTCCAGAGCATCTGAATTTATGGAAAAATATCAATGCACAAGAAAAAATGAAAAAGGCCATTTGGTTAAACATTCTTATGACTGAAGAAGATGAATGTTCATTTTATTCTCTTTGCTCTATGGGGGAAAATCATAGGCTATGGACTTGAATTTTTTTGTTTCTTGATCTTGAGCTATTCCATCTTGGAGGAGGAGTTCTATAGTTAAAATAAAATTACTCACATTTGCATTGAGTAATTTCATTTTCATACTCTTAATTTTGTGTTCCACCAGGGTGCTGAAATCTGTAAACTGTTTATCCTTGACATCTTATAACAATATCTTATTCTGTAAATAGCTATTCATTCAATGTTTCTGTTAGGAAACAAATGTCTAGGACTTCCTGTCCTTCATCATGTTTACATCATTCTCCTTCTACATTATTTTCTTTATCTATTTGGGTTTGTCACCTTTATTGAATTAATAAATGCCTAGAGTCTTAGTGAAGTCCATTTTTTTAATATGATTGAGAAGGCATTTCCAGAGGGAATAAACTGAGGAAGGAAGACCTACCCTGAATGTGTGTTGCTATAACATGAGTTGGCGTCCTGAATTGAATAAAAAGCTCAGGGGCAGAGAAAGGCAGCTGAGTCCTGGCATTCTTCTTTCTCTGCTTCTTGAGCTGTTCAAATATGAGCAGATTTCAGCCACCATGTCCTCCCTTCTATAGTGGAGTATACCTCTAAACCATGAGTCAAACAAATCCTTCTTCCCTTAAATTTACTCTTGCTAGGGACTTGGTTAAGTAATGGGAAAAGTAACTAATACAGTAGGTTAAAAAAAACTAAAAGTACACTTACCACACAAGGCAACTATTTTACTTCTGGACATATACCTAAAAGAATGAAAGCTAGCATACTAATGTAGAGACCCGAATACCTGTGCTTATTATAGCATTACTCACAAAGGAGACAATTTTGGAATTAGGCTAGGTGCCCATCAACAAATGAGTAAAAACTGTAGTATGTGTATACAATGAGTATTATTTAGCCATTAATCCAAATAAAACTATGTTGTTAAAGGAATATGGATAGAACTAGAAATTATTATATAGTAAATGAAACAAGTCAGATTCAGAATGACAGCATGACATGTTTTCTCCCAGAGGCAGAATGTAGATTTTACAGAAGCTATGAAAGTAGAAATGGTCCTACTTGGGAAAAGGAAGGAGACAAAGGAGAGGAAGGAAAGTTTAGGATAATGGTAGGGTGAATGGTAAGGGTAGGGTGAATGTGATTGAAGTGTATTATACACATGTATGGAAATGTCACCATGAAACCTGTTGTTTTCTACATTTAGAAAGAGATACCTTTTGACTGAATATTCCCTTATACATTTGCTACTACCTTAAATTTTTATTTTTGTATAATCTCTAATGTCTACTCAACAACATATTACTATATTTGAGTAGTAAATCCTACTAAAACAAAACTGTATATTCATAACAAGTGTCTTCAAATAAATAATGTCACACTAGTCATCTAATAAATGAACCAGAAAACCATTTGAGTGAGTTTTTGTGTTGCAGGGACTTTTAGAAATTTTTAATTTATATGAGTGTTTATTCATATTAAACCAATTTGAATAGCACTTCATTATATACTTTTAGGTAATAATTTGAAATTTCCACCTGGAGGTAGAACACTTCCACAGAAGCCTAGCACATTTGCATATGCATATGGACACACAAACAAAAAGAATATATAGCATCCTTATAGGGAACTTATATCTTCCACTTGAATTTTTGTCATATGTCAGGTAAACTTTCAAACTCAAACTCATTGACTTGCATAAAATAGTTAGCTCTTGTCTTCACTTCACTCTATACTTTTATCTGAATTTTGTTTGTGGCAGATGGAAAAACCTGAAGGTTATCTGCTGAATACGAAGCCTAACACTTTTAGGCAATATTTGCACAAAGAGATTTTCAGATTTTCTTTTGTCCTGCTATGTAATATTGTAGAGGCTGTGAAGTAAATTTTGAAGGACCTTTTATAAATATCAAGCAGCTATCTAGCTGTTTCAGCATACTTTGGGTGAGTAAAGTATCTACTCTGTTTTCAATTTGCTCGTTTCCCTTTTTAGCCTCAAATAGTTATGTTGGGAGGCTCTGAGTTCTTTGAGAGTACCAATTTCCTTATGGAGCAATCGGTCTAAAGCTCAATGATACCAAGTTGAGGGGCTGGAATGAGAAAGGAAATGTCTGAGACGAGCTGAATGGAAGTGATAAGAACTGGAAGGGGCCTTATCAAAAGACTCAAGGAAACTGAATTAAAGGTCAAAAGCTATTAAAGGAAGAAGGAGAAGTTCTAGAATGGGAGCAGCCTTAGAAGAGCTAGCATGGGGAAGGCAGGTAGCTCCAAAATATCTTTAGTAATATGTCAACCAGTGTACAGAGGTAGCCCACAGAGGTGGAGCATATAGTCAGTAGTGACTTGCAAAGAAGAAATTCAGTCCATTGAGAAGTTCCTGTGGAAGACACAGGATTCAACAAAGAAATCAAGAGCACACACACACACACACACACACACACACACACACACACACACATGCTCGTGTACACATAGGCACACACATGCATGCATGACAAAAATTTCCAGACCAAGAATTAGGAGACACCTCTGCATTTGAAACAAAGGCCTGAAAAGAGAAACTTTCGGTCCATGAAAAAAGGGAATGAATTCCCACCAGAAACAAAAAGTTAGAGTAAAATAGCTAAGAGGTTCCTTTCAAATAAAGACATTTATTTGTAGCCTTGACATTATATTTAGATCCTTGAGAATGAAAATGTGTTCTTGCCCAGCTTTCACACACTGTCATCCAGAGCACTGTCTGGAGAGTGAGATTTACCAATGGATCCCAATCAATTAGGAGTGAGGAAAAAGGCTTCAGGTGTTCCGTCAGAGTCCTGGTGTGATGACTACAGGTGTTCCGTCAGAGTCCTGGTGTGGTGACTACAGGTGTTCCCTCAGAGTCCTGGTGTGATGACTACAGGTGTTCCCTCAGAGTCCTGGTGTGATGACTACAGGTGTTCCCTCAGAGTCCTGGTGTGGTGACTACAGGTGTTCGCTCAGAGTCCTGGTGTGATGACTACAGGTGTTCCCTTAGAGTCCTGGTGTGATGGCTAGGGGTCTAAGGCTGAATATAATTCTGTCCAAATCACAGGGAACATAACTGTACAAGCAAAGTGTTTCTGAAAATTAGTAAAACAGCAAGGAAGATATTACCCAGGTATATTGTGAGAAGTGACAAGATTATAATCATGGGTAAGAAAGATCAGGCTCAATTTCAGACACAATGAGAACAGCTGAGGACTTTTAGCCTATGAGCACAGTGATTACTCAGAGATGTCGAGAGTTAACAGGGCTTTGCCACCGATAGGGCAGAATAATCATTTATCAATGGTGGAGGTTAAGGAATCTGATCAGATACAGAGAATTATCAGGTGTGCAAAGTGAAGAAGCCTTCACTAAACTGACTTCATAGGATTCTTACTAAAGTTTGGTTCAGTGAGTTGAAGACAAGGCCTAGCAATATCTGTCTAAAGCTTGATCAAAGGAGTCTGTCAACATGTCTGTATTCATGTTGACAGCTGTAGTATAAAAGGTGCAATTTTGTACCCTTCATTGAAGAATGTCTTTTAATCAAATCAATGCTATGAGAGGGATTGGCATAACACTTGATCCATTGTGAATGCTCAACAATGTTGTTGAGTTATTGCTGTTGCTATTGGTATGCCCATGTGAATCAATACTCTAACAGAAAATAGAACTAAACCTAGAAGGTTCAAATGAATAGGCTCTAGTTAAAAGGACTTTGAGAACAGATTAAGGGAACCATCAAGAAATGTTAAAGCACCAAGACACTGTTGTTGGAAACCATTGCAACCCTGTGCTGAAAGCTATGGTGATGGTGAGGATACCGCAATGGGTCCTAAGATTTGGCAATAGAAGATGGGCCGTCCATCAGAATCTATGATCTTGGAGCCACCCAGCTCTTCCCAGAGATAGAGTGCTAAAATAGGGAGGGACCAGTGAAAAAACAACCTCATGTTTTTTTTCTTCCTGCCTGCTGATCACCTTCTGAAGCCTTCCTGTCCAATCTGAAGTCAGCTGGTAGGAATGCCTAGGCAGTATGTCAGTCTTTCCTGACACTGACCAGAGCAAAGACTAGATGATAGATTTTTGAAGGTTAAGAAATAGCAGCACACTTATTCCTGCTATGTTTTTATTTGCTCCAAGCCCTGGAATAGATAGAATTCACAGCACAAAGAATAAACAAGGTGTGGACTTAAAGTGATAATGTTATATCAATGTAGATTCTCCTGTTATAACAAAAATACCACTCAGATGTGGAGCACTGTTAGTGGAAGATACTACCCATGTGTTTGAGCAGAGTGCATATGGGAAATTTCAGTTTGTTCCCATCTATTTTGTTGTAGACTAACATTGATCTAAAAGAAATTAAAATCTATCTTAAAATTTTAAAAGTATTTTTTTGTGTGTCATAGTCTGTGGAACTTTTACATAAAGCTTGTGGAGAGGAAATAAGGCAATTAGAGTATAGTATAATTGAGAAAAATCACAGTTTCATAAACTTCAGCCAACAAGTAGAAAAGTCTTCTAGTTCTAAGGTCAATGTGTATAGAACAGGGGTCATCTATTTCTTTGGCAAAATCCTAGAGAAACCAAGAAAGAAAATGACTAAAGTTCACACATCTTTCTTCAGTAGAAACAAGAGTCAACTTTCCCTGCTTCTTTCCATCCAAGTTTGTCTAAGTTTGTTGAAGATGACAGTGATGGTGATAGTAGTGACAATAACATGTTTGGGGCAGGGACCGTCTCTAGGGAAAATACCCTCATGTGCTTACTCTATATAACTTCTTCCAGAGTCCTTTGATGTTTTTATGCCTTGTATTTTAAACCTCCCCTCCCCTCTACATGACTGCTTTGGCTGCTTCCATGAGTTTGCCCAATTCAAGCCATATCCAAACCTCAAGGATAGGGTACCAGCTTCAGAACCTTGCTAGAGATCTGGTCCATTTGCTTGAAAACTCCTCCCTCTCCTCCTCTGGTTAACTAAACCTCAATGTAAAGTTTAATCTCTGTATAAATGTATAAATGTCTCTCACATCTCACTCTCATTTTAGATTTTCCCATTCTTAATTTCCCTATGCATTTTTTCTTCAAAGGACTTATCACAATGTGTTTTTATTAAGAGATATGCCAACCTATATAATTCTGGAGTATCTGTTTATAGACAGTACAGTTCATGACAACTCGTCAATATCATTTTCCACCTATGCTACAGTGGGCAACAGAGGTCCTGGTAGAAAGGTAATAATCAATAAATGTCTGTTAAATGAATTAATAAATGAGTAGGCTAACAGTTTAAATGAACTGAATAAAGCTAGTCATTTGATGTAGCAGCCTTATCTTAGAACATAGAAGTAAAGGATTTTGCAGTCCTAACAGTTCTTTCTAATGGTTATGAAGACTTGGCTTCTATTGTGAATGAGAAAGGAATCCACTAAAGAGTTTGAAGCATCTTTTATCTTACTTGTATTTCACCTAGCATCCCCTTTGTATCTAGTGACTCATGATAGACATTCAGTAAATGTGTTGAATAAGTATATGAATAAGTGAATAAATGAAACTATGGCCTCTAACTTTTAAGAATGTTTGGTGTTATCATGAGATACAACCCATATTAGCAGAATTATTAGAGAATTCTAGGGATGGAATGGGGTGCTAGATATGTGCTAGATCACTCTTAAGTATTTGGTAAAAGTTAATGCTCATTTCTACAACCTTTGAAACAATCTATTTTCTGCCCTGAATCTACTATTTCAGTTAGAAACAGCTTCAGGGCAGACCCAAGGCCACAACTGATTAATACCTCCGGAGTCTAGCACAAAGTCCAAAATCACTCTTTGATTTTTCATGTTGTTGCAGAACATTATCTTAATTTTAATGTGCTGTATATTGCATGCCAGATCTTGAGCTCACCCATGGGTAAGCTCCCTACAGTAGATACCAAATGTGGGTTCCCATCATCTAGCAAAGCAAAGAAATATCTCAGGGTGCCTACACACAGCTTCCTTATTTGTCTTGAATCTCTTTGATGCTAGGCCTTATAGTTATAGCTGTCACATTGACTCTTATGAAAGAAAATACTAGGGGTGATGCTTCATGATTGTAGAGGAAAACTGTGACTGGTTGTATGAGTAGTTTACCAGTATGCCTGATAGAAGAGAACTTGGTTTTACATTCAGCTCATTGTCTCTGTGTCTGTGGACTTTTCATTTCACCCCATGGGTTTCAATTTCTCTTACTCATAATTAGAGAATAGAGATTGGAAAAGTAATGCTCAAACACCTTCATATCTTTCTACCACTCCCATCCCTCATATAACACTAGAATATGCTTTTGTCAATTACCATCATCCATCTTCTACCTTACAGAATGTTGCTAAACCATATATTACTAAATCAATCTCTGGGCCATTTCCAAAGATTTCACACATTTTCTTCTTCCTGAAGCTTTCCTTTTTATGTGAAATTCCAGACTCTGGTCAACTTAGTAACTGGAGTTTATTTTTATTCTTTGGCACTAGGTTTCTGACATCTGGAACAACATCCTGTCAGACTTCAGAAAGTTCCCTCCCAGAGTGTCTTCAACAACAGCAAACAATTTACACCTACCCAGGACTCATCATGCCCAAAATGTCTTAGGGCATCTTTTTGCAATTAGCAGAAAATGAAACCAGAAGTTCAGCCGGATGGAAACTGAGATTGGATACCAGTATTAAAATAGAAGCATTAATGCATACCAAAATGTAGCTGAAGTGCCAATTCATGTTACACAGTGTGTTTGGAAGGGCAAGGAGAGAGCACCAAGCAGTTAAATGTGCAGTTTTGTGAGACAGTACATGTTCAACACTATCAAACATCTACATGTTGGTTAATACAGCAGAGATCCAGATGAGAACAGAAGCCACTCAAACATTCCTAGAACAGTTCCCTGAAACACAGTCAGCTTACACCAGTAACCATCTGAGGCTCTCTATGTAAGAAGTTATCCAAGGAAGCACTTGTGAGGGAATGGGAGAATGAGAGACAATAGAGGAGAAATCTAGTAATAGTACTATTATTGGAGTACTGTTGGTGGCTAAAAGTCAGCTCTGCTTGGGAATTCTGAAGAACCTTATAGAACATGAGTAAAGGAATGAGACTGTTTATACCCTAACTCCTACCCATCATAGTGGAGTGCTGCTCCTGAAGGGATTGCTGCCGCCCCCTCCTAAGTACTAATGCGGCTGGAGAGGGAAGTGCTCTAGGTAGAATGCCTTCGGAGTGTAGATGATAAATTCTGAGGGGCAATGGGGAGTGCTGAAAGCACTGGCTACATTAGCCCTCATTAGAGTCCACGCTGTGGGATAGGCAAGTCACAGGGGGGAGAATCTTCAGCATTTTTTAGATGAGTCCATTTTACCAATCTCTTGCCCCTTGGCCTCAAAACAAGTTTAAAACGGTACTGTCAAATGGAAATACAAGGCATACTGCATATATTGCTGTAATTTTTCTAGTGACATATACAAAAAGGAAATTAAAGCAAGTGGCATTAAGTCTAAAGGTATACTTAACAAGTCAATATGTCTAAATTTTTATACTTGTAATGTACCATCAACATAAAGGCTGTTGCTGAGGTATTTTACACTGTTTGGAGATTACTATAGCTTTGAAATTCAGTGCATATTTTCCACTTGTGGAATATCTCAGTTCCAAGTGGACACATTTTAGGTGCTCATCAATACCTCTATGAGTATTGATTGGCCATGTTGTTTAGTGAAGGTATGTATAGCATCTTTATTGTCACAGACAGTTCTATAGGACAATGCTGGTCTAGTTCTTTCTCATTATTTGCTTGTCAGAGGTAGGTGACAAGAGACTAGGAGAGAATCTTAAAGTTCCCGATTATGTAAAAACCTAAACTTTAACTCTCCCTTCAAGTAGGTAGAGGGTAGATGATCTCAGGAGCTGCCAGGCCTTGGTGTGATTATCCTGGATGCTAGTAAGTAGCACAGTATGAAGATTCAGAGGTCAAGCTGAGACAGACATCTCCAAGGAAAAGACCAGATCTCCCTTGTTTGTCACTATCCCCCTAGGCTCGGTTCCCACCCATAGGAAGTCCCTTACAAAGTATCACTGGATAGTGACCAGAAGCAAGTGAGGGTTACAGTGCCGCTGGGATGAAGTCCTCAGTATCACGACCACAGCCGCGGAGGTCACCCAAGTGAAGACGTTCTGAGCCACAGGCAACAGGCCAATTAAACCAAGGAACCAACCAAAGGGAGAATGGAACTTCGTCCCTTTCACTGATCTTTTCTCAACAGATCGCTTAGCATATTAGCCTACAAAGACAGAAATAAAGGTACAAAGCAGGGAAAAGAATTCGTTCAGAAAAACATTGTTTTCTTGCAGTGAACTTCTCTAACAATGGGCCCAACACCCACATTTAACAAGAGGCAATTTAGTCGAGGTTTTATTCCCGTCATAAATCTTATCATTTTCTACTCCTTAGATGCTGTCTTCTCTGCATTGCGCTTGCAGCTCCTTTCCCAGCAGCGGTGGTAATAAACGGTGTACTCACAGTGTAGGAGGTAAGCTTTCAAGGTGAAGCTTTTGGAAGCAATTCTTTTGTGATTTCATTTATGGCCATCCCGTATTTCATGGTACAGCTCACTAACTCTGTGGGTGGCTTTGTATGTGTTCTAGAGAAAGGGAAAGTGAGAAGCACTCTTGCCCTTTCTTTTGCACACTCCTCCCTCCAAGTTAAAGCATCTTTTGGATTGTTTGTTTTGTTGTATACCCAGTCATGGCAAGAGATACTGGGGATGACACTGTTCCAGAAAGCATTCCCTAGACCCTTCTGGTCACTGTGAGTTACCTTCCCTAGCAAGCCTAAGCACTCACTAGTCATTGAATGAGACCTGCATCTACTACCCACAACTAAAAGTTGAAAATGGCAACTGTGGGAAATGTTGCATTGCCACTTCCTTTGTCATTCTATACACAGTTCCGTTAGCAAAGTGGTAATTGACTTAATGAATGATCGACAACTTTCATAATGGGAGATTGAGGTCATCTAAATAGGAGCAAACAATGAACCATGATTGGTCCATATCTTTCTGGGGGGAAACATGAATCTTATAACCAAGTAGGAGGGGTCTAGATCAGTTTCAAATTTTATATAAAATCAAAATAGCACCATTAATACATACGGACTTTATTTCCAATCCCCTCCCCCACCATATCCCTTACAATTGCTTTAATGTTTACATAAGACAATGCTTGCCACTAACACTATCAAGCACCCCACTAGAACCTGACAAACATCAGTATTTCCCCCTGTGTCATAATGTAACTTCTCACCTGCCTGACCCTCAGGGACACACAATGGCTCACCTTCAATATAAAAATCCAGGGGGAAAGTACCTGCTCCTCTCCCATGCCTTCTTTGTATCTCTTCAGACAGCTATCATCACACTTCTCGGGATCCAAAGTAATGATTTAGTCACTGCTCTCCATCTTTGAGGCAGAGCTCAAGCTTCCATTATTTTGTGTCCCTAGTGTCGGTCACGTGACAGGCACTCAGCAAAAATACTTCTTTCCTGTGCAGGAAAGAGGAGGGAGAAGGAGGAGGAGGAGGAAGAGGAGGAGAAGAAACAAATTGTACATTGGTGTCGCTTAGCTTTATTCAGCTGTGGGTAGTTCTCTTCATTTTGGGGGAATTTGTCTGTACTTAAAAAAATGCTTTTCTTAAAAAGGCCATGTTTTGAGTACCAACAAGGATTTGTAAGAATAAGTGAGTCCACAGCTATACCTCCCTGAACATACTGCTCAGTTATGTCTGCTCTGGGAAGGTAAGAAAGGCTGGATGAGCAAATAAGTGAGTTCAGTTGTGAGTAAGTGGGTATGTATACAGATAGAAGGCTAGATAGAGATAGCCGGTCTATTCAATCAGCTCCCACCTCTATGACTCTCAGTCTCCGGATCTGAAACTGAGTATGCTACAAGGTGAGAAAAGCTATTTTCTCTCCACATGAGCTTGCTCCCTCTCTCCTACCAAACAGCCCATACCTTCTGTTCAAATTCACACTCTCTGAAAACTGATTGCGGTAAAGAAAAATCATTCCCAAGTGTACCATGGCCCATGTCAGGATTCAGCAAATCCTTTTAGGTATTCATAAATATTTTAGGGCTTAGGGACTGGTTTAGCTTGCTTTTCTATTGTCATGGTAAAGACATCCTGACCAAAAGCAAATTGGGGGAGGGATATTTCAAATTATGGCTTATAGACCATCATGCAGGAAAGTCAGAGCAGGAACACCAGGAGGCAGCAACCTGCCTGTGGGAGCTGAATGCACCAACAATGAGAGAATGCTACTTCCTTGCCCACTCTTCATGGCTTACTCAGCCTGTTGCCTTATATAACCCAAGACCACTAGCCCAGGGGTGGCACTTCCTTTCCCACAATGGGCTGGGCTCTCCCACATCAACCATTAATCAAGACTGTGTTTCACAGATTTCTACAAACTTGCCTACAGGCCAATCTTATGGAGGTGCTCACTTCCCAGATGTCCAGTTGACAGTAAAATGAACCAGTACAGGGATAATAAAGCCTCTGCCACTATACTGTTATAACAGGAAAGCACTATTAGGAAATACATAAATGGAAGCAAAGCATAGTAGTCCATATCCATTATTCCAGCACTTCATGAGCTGAGGCAGGAGAATCATCATGAGTTCAAAGCCAGCCTGGGCTATATAGTGAGTTCCAGGACAGCCTAAGATATAGAGTGAGACCACATCTCAAAGCAAACAAAATATATAGGTGAATGAACATTAATAACTACATGTGAGTGAAATTTTTTACAAGGCAGAACAAAAGTAAACCTCCACCATCTTCCAGCCTGTATAGTCATCCTCCACCTTTCAACTATACTGCTATTGCTCATCTATTGCCTCAGTCTGCTCTATGGCAAATATTCTAATAAGTGCCAAGTAAATCTCAGCTAATCTGAGAAGTTTGCTACTTTTCTGGAGACTTTTCAAAGGGATATGCTTTGGAGTTATGATCAGAAAGGTCTGGGACAAGAGAATGCAAACAATAAATATTATCATAATGCTGCAGGCCATTCCTTTTAAGTTGATATGGGCATCACAGTGATCCCATCTCAGACTTTAAAAAAAAAGGCATAACAACAACAATAAAGAAAAGGCACTACTCAACAACAACCTTCTGGCAGGACAAGAAAGAGCAGCCAGGCACTATGATGCAATGTCCCTTTCCTTAGGAAGTAGTCTCACTCAGTTTCTAAGAGCCACAAGACAGTTAAAAATAGTGACTTTTATTGGGGGATTAAAAACCCAAGGGCAGACAATTTTTTGAACAAGTTAAGGATGATAAATCAAACCACCCGAGGCGCTGACATTCCTCTCCTAAATTAACCACTATTGAGCAGTTTCCACTGAACTTTGGCTACAGTTTTTACTTTTCCCTGTCCAGGCTTGGTTTCCCATATATGGTCTCCATGTTCTTTGGCCATAAAGATGGGCTATGGCTTATGCATAGAATCACATCGCAGCCCAGGTGGCTCTCAGCAAATATGAGTGAGTGAACCATAAATAGCCTTAATTTGGTGGCAAAAATGATTGGCTCTCTCTCACTACACAGGAAATAACACAGAAAATGTGCATTAATGGTCACCATGCCACTGACACCACAGTTTTGTGGCTTTCAGGATCACTGGCAGACAGGACAGATGCCTGGAGAGCAGAGAGCCAATGCTCATTGCTTCACACTTGGGGCATCACTGATCATCTGACAACCTTGAACTTTTCACCAGGAGCAGTTCTGCTTCTGAGCATGCACCATCTGGCCCCAGAGCCACTCAATGAAGGAGCAGGTTTCAACAGAGCATTGATTGACCTGAGGATTCAAAGCCTGCTTCCTTGAAATCTGTAGGAAGAAGAGGCCCAGAAGAGTGAGAAATAGGGAAAGAGAAGGCAGTGTGAGGTAATATGGCTATGATACACTGTGTGTGTATGTGTGTGTGTGTGTATGTGTGTGTGTGTGAAGCTGTCAAAGAATAAATGTTTAAAAACACAAACGTAAACAAAATAAAACATGCTTTCAATGACTAGGAATTTTAGCCCCAAGGACTTTCTTCTTTCTTCCCTTCCAGTCAATTAGCTTCTGCCACACCTTTTTTTAAAAACAGTGAATGTTCTTATTCATTAATTCAATCATCATTCATTCAATAATAAAATCTATATGAAATCTATGACATGTGCTAATACTTGAAATAGAGTAGGGTAAAACATAGGCATGGTTCCTCTTCGCCTACAAATTATAGCTGAGTAGACACGACTGACATTAAACATATGCAACTGGGAAAAAGAAAAGGTTGGTTGGGGGCAGTATAGGGTGCTTTAGGAAGTTTGGACATATAATTCCCTACCCACGTCTGAATGCTTTTGAGAGCTAAAAAAAAAAACATAACTATTCTAGAACAATAAGATTGCCATGGGCCATCCAGGATGTATGGTCCCTTCAGCTTCAGCTCCTCAGCAAAGACCTGTTACCTCCCCTCTGTGGTCCCTCTATGCCTCTTGCTTACCCTTCTCCTGCTCTTGCTCTTTTGTAGGGTAGCATCATCAGGCCACATGAGTGATCGAGCCCATTAAAATCAGTGCTTTAAATCCAGAGCTGCCAGCATTGATCTGTTATCATTTCCTCCTCCTTGAAGCTACCTTGAGGGGAACCTTACCACACTGAGGCCCTAAATCTTGAATTCTGTCTTTGATTCCAGCTCCCTTCCCATGTTTCAGGAATATAGCTGGACTTTTGCCCAGGCAGGTTTGTGATTTTATACTTCAACAATATAAGTAGCAGGCTAGCTTTGTTGTTCTGGGTATTCCTTCAGGGACAAGGGGTTTCTAAAGCTCAAACCTCAGCCTGGTACAGATGTCACCAGAGGGCTTGGACAGCAGCCTATCATTTTGACCCACCTGTAAGCGCTACTCTCAAAGATTTTTCTCTTTTATTATCTGTGAACCTGAAAAGCTGTCTCATTAATAACAGCCTTGGGGCACATAGCAAACTCTGGAGATGCCTCATCTCAAAGCCCTAAGGCCACTTCAGGATTCACCCACAGTTACAATGGTTAATTCCCAGTAGATTGGCTGCTTCTCCCCTCCAGCAAGGATAAAGCCTTCCACATAAGGCTTTCTTTGGCCTCTCCTGAATCTTGCTCAAGCTGCAGAGGGTATCTTAGCCACCTATGGATAAAAGCTGAATGATATGGTACCCATGCGCTCCAAGCTGATTTGGTCATTCATGCCTTCTGATATTCTGATCCTTGGACAGTTATCTACCATCTTGGATAGGATTCACTTCTATGACCAACAAAAGATAGAAATAACAATGGGTAACTTTTTGAAGGCTAGGACAGAAAGAGTATTGTTGCTTTTATCTTATTCACTTTTGGGCTACCTGATCTTGGCTATTACCATGTCATAAGCACACGCAAGTAACTAGTCTTAGGCTAGAGCTATGTGGTCAGGAACTCAGGTCCCCTGGCATCAGGCTAGCACTGAACTGTCAGCCAAGTTAGTATATCATTCTGGAAGCAGATATCCTTCTGGCCAGCTAAAGTCCTCCAATGACTAGAGCCCCAGCCAAGATCTTTGTTGCAACTTTAAATCTATATTGCATGATTCCATTTATATTAACTGTCTAGAACAGACAAATTTATAGAGGTAAAAAATAAATTTATGATTTCCTTGGACTAAAACTTAGAATCAGAACTGATTGAAAGGAAGAAGAGGGGATTTTTTGGATATCCTAAAACTGGTTTTTAGTGAGTGTTGCACAATTCTACAGAATTATCAAGTAGCATTATATACATTAAACAGGTGACTTCTGTAGTATGTAGATTGCAGTGTATCAATAATGCCTCTATGATACTGTTTTAAAGAAATCATAGACTGGTTTTCACAACTAAAATACATAACAATGAGAGGGGGAGTGGGATATAGAAATCAGAAAAGGGAAGGATTTCTGTTGCTAGGCACTTTTGATTCAAAAAAACTAGATTGTCTGTTTTTCTAAAACTTAAGTCTCCATATTTTACAGCAGCCAGAATATAGGAAGGCCATAAATACTTATCAAATAAGGCAAACTAATATTAAAGGCAGATTCTCATGTAGCTTTTATGTGACCAAAGGAGCCTCCCTCCACCTACCCCTGCCCTAAAATGCCACTTCTATGAATTCATGAATCAATAGTCACATCTGATATATCATAGTGCTCCAAAATCCATTATCAACAGCCAGTCCTTGTACCATTTGGAAGTTTAGTGGAGGAGGTTGTACTAGTCTAGTATATAAACCCTATTCTAAAATAAAATAACCATGAAAAGGTAAGCATCATGGTAAAAAAAAGAATAAATATAATATTTACCTTTCTCTCTAAGTTGGAAGGATGTAGGGACTCACACAGACTTACTTCATCACTCATGCTGGGGCTGCCAAAGAAAGGTAATGTTCCCAAGGAATTGCATGCTGTGGCATATTCTAGGTTCTACCTTCCTTCAGATTGGCCAGGTCTCTGACTGGCTGGGATTCTAGTTCAGGAACTTGGAGCTGGAGAAAGATGGTAGATGAAAGAGGAGACAAAGTCACTTACCTTTGTCTATGTTTTTATGTCTGATTTTATGTGCTTATGTTTATACTAGTGCGTGGGGTGCTACAGGGTGTTCACAGAAAGAGCTCACCCAGGAACACTGATTTCAGGGCATATTGGGAACATTTTTGATGGATATAAGAAAAAATGTGAGAAGCACATTTACACATAAACCTATACCACACACTCATACTAGCTACTCAGTTCTATTGATAAGTTTGGGTTACATAACAACTCACTTTGAAACATAGCAACTTAAGACAAAATTACCCTGTACTTAGATCACAGTCTCAAGTCTTTGATGGAGCTCTTTTAGTGTGGGTTGTTCCTCATTTGCGTTCAGACTGCTCATGAGTTATCCAGAGGCTGGGAGACCTAGGAAGGCCTCACTCATGTAGCTAGCATTGTCAAGCTATTAGCTAGGTTAATGAGAGTAGTGATTCATTTGCTACCATCTAGAAGGCTAGTGTAGGTCTCAGTGTCCCGGAAGCCACAAGAAAGAAAACTCCAATGCGTAAGTACATTTGAAGCCTTTGATTTCTTCATATTCACTAGTATGTCTTTGACCAAAGCAAGCCACATGACCAGCGTAGACTCAAGGAGTAGAGAACCATCTGCTATGTGACTAGATGCAGAAATATGTGGGTTCTGTCATTCATAAAATCTACCACACCTGCTTGGTTGTGTATTTTAATTTTCTTCTTATTTGAGATACACAGGTTGTCACTCTTCTCACTTGTCAGAGAATGTGTTCTGTTCAACAGCTCTTCTAGCTTCTAGAACATATCATTTATTGTGAGATGAATAATTTTTCCTTAAGATTCATTAAACTCTTAAAAAAGGGGGGGGGCTGGAGAGATAGCTCAGAGATTAAGAGCACTGACTGTTCTTCCAGAGATCCTGAGTTCAATTCCCAGCAACCACATGGTGGCTCACAACCATCTATAATGAGATCTGGTGCTCTCTTCTGTATACTGTATACATAATAAATAAATAAATGTTTTTTAAAAAACAAGATTTATTAAACTCTTTCTTTTGAAGGGAAAAAATTCTTTTTGCCCTAATTGGCTATGATTACCATGGAGATAGGCCCAGAATTTGTTTACAAGCCAAATATAGGATGCCATTTCAAGGGACCTATTGACAGCATAACCTTCATTCACAGACCATGATAGTTTTCAAGTAAAGAAAATGACAGCACCAATGTCATGAAAGACTGGAGAGTAAAAGCAAAGGAGAAAAAGGACTCAGTTAATAGAATTGGCATTAGTGTTGTCATAGAGGAACACCCGAGAGCATGCCACTCGGTACCTCTGAAGGAATTTGTAGCCTGGAGACTTTAGTTCCATCTTCTTAAAGATGATCCAGATGCATATGGAATGAAGTTTGACTAATCACAGTGGAGGGGAAATGTCCTGCATTCAATTATATACTGTCATAGCCAGTCAACACTATTGGGATCTGCGAAGGAAGAGAGGATAGGGGAAATGTTGGATAATAGTGATAAGCGGGAAAATGTACATCTGGTTTGGGAGAATTTTCCAGGAAAGGACAGAGACTAGAGGCTTTAACGTCATCTCCCCACTGGGAGGTAAAAACATGGAGAAGGAACAACATCCCTCAACTCACTTCTCCCCTGCCATAACTTCGGAAACACAGTCAGCCCTTGCCTATCATGATATCAGGCTAGAGTTCAAGAATGGTAAATAGTCCTCTGGTCCAAACCCAATCAAATTACAGTATGAGAGTACATACACAGTCAGCCCTTGCCTACCATGATATCAGGCTAGAGTTCAAGAATGGTACATAGTCCTCTGGTCCAAACCCAATCAAATTACAGTATGAGAATACATACACAGGCAAGAACCGGGACAGGTCAATGGAGGAGCAAATGCCATGGCATCTGAAGAACATAGTGTGACCCTCAAAGTATGAACAGAATAGTCCACTAGTAGCAGCCTCTGGGGCCATTTAAAGGCTTGCTCATCAGGGCAAATATCACCACTAACTCATTGTGATCCACTCTCCCTTTCTTCATGGGAAGACAACTAAACTTTCTTTCATAGCCCCCTTTGAGAGGAGGCTTGGTCACATGGTTGAATTCTAACCAATGGAATGCAAAAGGATACAGTTATGCCACTTCCCAAACCAGCATTTATAAGAGTAGGCATGCTTCATCCCTGGCATCATTTTCCCTCATACTATGTAAAACCCATAGCAACCCACCAAAAGAAAGACAGAACTACACAACAGAAGGACCTTGGGTTTATGATTAACTATGGAATCGAATTTGCTTTTCCAATCTGGACCTTATTCCTGAAAATCAAATATCCTCATTCCGTAGTGAACTACCAGTAGATGTCTTTATAACAGCAACTTGTTTTTGCTTTTGTTGTTGTTGTTATTTACTCTGTCTAATCTTTCATTAATTCATTCATCCATTCAACTTAAATGTTGCAAGATTGCTTTGAGAGAACCTCCTCTGGTTTTGAAATCAGTATAACTTATGTATTCAGCCCCGAAACTGCAGTGGCGTGATGGTGTTTTCCTGTAATTTCTTGGTCAAAGAGAACAGAACTCTTAACATGACACATTACTCAGGAATTCTGCCTCAAAGCATCTATGCTCCCTCCAAAGTTTATTACCTGTGGTAGTGCTCATCCTCATTTTACATTCCTTTTCTTCCTTTATGTATGTTCTTCCTCTCCGCTCTGCTCCCCCTGCTCTCTCCTCTCTGTGTCCACCTCTCTCTCTCTCTCTCTCTCTCTCTCTCTCTCTCTCTCTCTCTCACACACACACACACACACACACACACACACACACATTATACCTCTCTCTCTCTCACACACACACACACTATACCTCTCTCTCTCTCTCTCTCTCTCTCTCTCTCTCACACACACACACACACACACATTATATCCCTTCTCCTCCCCCTTTCTAATGTTATCCCTATCTAGCAGCCACCCTCATTAAGAGGCCAGGAAACTGAAATAGCAACTAATTTAATGTTTTTGAATCCAGGAGAAATGTAGATAATTTACTCTAAGATGTGTATTATAAGCCACAAGACAGACACAGAATATCTAAAAGGAATCTTGGAAAATAATAAACTAGAAAAATTTATAAAATTATCTGCTTCAGAATCATTAAAGAAGAAAACAAGACTACACCCTGTTATTTTACTCAAGGATACCCAACTTGATCTCCCATCTTCTTTTCAAACCTTATTTCCATTCTCTGTTCTGAAACTTTCACAAAAATGCATGATAAGCATCTATACAATTTTCTCTGGAATCTCAATACCCTAGACCCAGTAAGAAGGCAGTCAAGCAGTTTTTTGTGATCCAACAATTTTACTCCTAGGTATAAAATGGATAGAAATGAAAACAAATGCCCATAGGAAGATGTATATATGAATGTTCATAGTGGCTTCCTCTAGAATAGACAAAAACAGGAAATAACACAAATGCCTAACTTAATGAGAATTTATAAAGTATGCTATAATTATATAATGGAACATGATAAAACAATAAAATGAACTACTGACATACACAACAACATAGATTATCTAGAAAACTGTTCTGTGGGTAAAGAAGCAAAAGTACATGTTGTATGTTTTAATTTTTCTGAAATTTTAGAGAACCTGAGTCTGATATAGTGTGATAGAAATCATACCAATGATTGCCTCAGGGAAGGTAAGAGTTTCTTCTAAAGGGATCCAAGGAAGTAACTAAGGGGTAATTGATATTCTCAGTGTCTTGACTTGTAAGTCTGTTACAAGATGATTACGTGAATATACAGTTTATCCCATAAATGAGTACATTGAAGACCTTTGTATCTTGTCATGTGTAAATTACATCTTCAACAGACCCATACATAAAATACAATGATTTGAAGAAATAATTGACTATTACTATTGTAAGAAAAATAAACACATTAAATTAAATGCTCTCATTTCTTTATATAGAGAGCAGCCTCCAGGTCTCTTACCTTCATTTGGTTCTTGACCTTCATTCCATCTCTGATTACTATATAAAAGGCTTTCTTTTGTCCCCATCAACATTTTGCTGCCATATCTGTAGATGTGAATGTCCTGTGACAGAGACTATGAGAGGTCTAGGCTCATCCCTGAGCTATGTGTCTCTCCCCCCCCGCAACAGATGGGGGAGGCAAAAATTTTAATTTGCATTTTTCTAATGGCTAAGGTTGTTGGACATTTTTTAAGAGCTTCTCAGTCATTTGTATTTCATTGTTTAAAAAAAAATATCTTAGTTCTATGTCCATTTTGATTGGGTTACTTATGCTCTTGGTGTTCAGAGTTTTTTGGTTTTAGTTCTTTATATATTCCATTTACTAAGCCTCTGTGAGGTGTATAATTGGCAAAGGTTATTTTTTCCATGCTGTAGGCTGCCTCTTTGCTCAAATTATGATGTCCTTTGACATACAGAAGCTTTTTAGCTTCATATGATTTTATTTATTGTTTATCTTAATACCTGTGCTATCAGGATCCTATGTAGAAAGTCCTTCCCTGTGACAAAGAGTTCAAGACTATGCCTTACTATCTTATCTACCAGACTTGGGGTGTCAGGTCTTATGCTGAGATTCTTGATCCATTTGGAATTGAGTTTTGTATAAGGCAGGAAATATAAATCTATTTAGATTCTTCTACAAGCAGTCATCTGGTTTGACCAGCACCATTTGTATTTTTGGCTTCTTTGTCAAAAATTAGGTATCTACAGGTATGTGGAATTATGTCTGAGTCTTCAAAAAGATTTAGTTGATCAACATGTCTGGTTTTTATGCCCATACAATGCTGTTTTTTTATTAATATAGCTCCTCAGTACTATCTGAAATCTAGGGTGGTGATACCTCTAGCAGTTCTTTTATTTTTCAGGATTATCCTAGACATCCTAGGATTTTTTTATTTTTTGTTTTGGGGTGTGTGTGTGTATGTGTGTGTGTGTTTCCATTGAAGCTGAAAATTGTTCTTTCAAGGTTTGTGAAGAACTGTGTTGCAATTTTGATAGGGATTTTATTGAATCTATAAATTGCTTTTGGTAATCCTACTGATCCATGAACATGGGAGATCTTTGTGCCTTCTAATGTCTTCTTCACTTTTTTTCTTCGAAATTTTAAAGTTTTTAATTGCACAAATCTTTCACTTGCTTGATTAGATTTAATCGAAGATACTTCTGAGGCTATTGTGAAAGGTACTGTTTCCCTGATTTTGTTTTGAGAATGTTTATTACCTGTATATAGAAAGATTACTAATTTCTGTGTGTTAATGAGATTACATCAGTCAGAGTTCCTAAGAATAATAGAACAAATGACAGGAGGTGCTTGGAAGGATGTGGGAAAATGGGAACACTCATTAGGTGCTAGTAGGAATGCAAACTGGTATAGCCCACTTAGGAAATTAATAAGAAAGTTTATCAAAAAAGCTTAATATTGATGTTCCACAAGATGCATCTGTACCACTCTTGAGCATACACTCAAACAACTCTACATCTTACTATGGAGATACTTGCTCATCTGTGTTCATTGCTATAATATTTATAATAGCCAGAAACTGGAAAAAGACTAGATGGCCATCACCCAATAAATGGATAATGAAAATGTAATATATTTGTACAATGGAATATTATTCCATTCTAAGAAAAATGAAATTTCCAGGTAAGTGGATGGAGCTAGAAACAATCTTCCTAAATGAAGAAATCCAGACCCAGAGAGAGAAGCTTTGTCTTATATGTGAATGTTAGCTTTCATGAGTTTCATATGTATGTTTCATTTAGAATATTCACAGATGTTGGGTAGCTAGTAAAGAACTGGATGAGAAGGAGCTCTTCCAAGACAGGGGATATAAAATATAGGTTATAAAGGGATAAAATATAAATTAGAAGAGGAGGTTTAAGGGGGTGGGGATGGGATAATAGAGTAGAGGGAGGAGACTATAGGGAGGAAAACTAGCACTAAAGGCCTTTTGAAAAAACATTATGGAAACCTACTATTGTAGAAGCTTCCTAAAATATATAAGTGTATATAAGGAGATTAAATGAAGTTACCATATAATGAAGGAGACAATGCCCCGGTTGGAAATCATATGCTAACAAATAAAATTCCAAGCACCAGTAATGATTTATATATTTTTGAATAACTCATGAAAAGGGTTCTGTAGCCATTCTCTCCAAACATTATAGGCTATCATCAATGTCATTGATTACCCTCCACAGCCTGACATTAAAATTCCATTGCTTGTGATATCACGTACTTAGGTCACCACACATGGAGAAACCAAGCTGATGCTCAACGACAAGCTTCACCCCTACTGACTAGCATTTACAGTGCTGGAAGGGACTATACATTCTACCATAGGAGAAAAGTAATCATCAGTATCACCCAGCTACAAAGTCTGTGACACACAACAGTAACCACCTGCAAGATATACTGGCATAACAGTGGTATAAGTAAATATTAAGAAAGTAACCAACCACTTTTTATTGGATTTAAGTAAGATACAGTCCATGAAATGGAACCTATACCTCACACTGCTAAAGTGGCCAGAAACCTGAGACTAGCTAGGTCATGGGCCCTAGGGGGAAACCAACTATTATGATGCTAAAGAAACATAGTAATAAAATGACTCCCGAAGACATGCTGCTATACTCATAGTGCAAAACATCACTGGGCCCTCATTACAGAATCTTCCTCTTGCAGTAGCTGGCAATTAACAGAGATGAGCCACAACTTCACAATGTACAGAGAGTGAGAGACTTTGGAGTACTCATCCACAAATGGAATGCCTTTATCAAACCCTTCCCCTCAGTTCTCAGGGAAATATGCAGAAAATGAGGCAGAAAGGTTATAGGAGCCTGACGTGAGAGATGACTCCAACGAGACAGCAGTTCCAGACACAAAAGAACTGACAAACATAGGAACTCACAGGGACTGTGACAGCACAAACAAGCCCTGCACAGGTTCAAGTTCGACCAAATCTGAGCAAGGACAAGGGGAAGTAGACAAAATGGTCTATCCCCAGCCAAGAAGCTGTTTACAACTGATAATTGCTGAGGAATGGAAAATGGTCTCACTGGGCATATTAACTACACTCCAGAGAAGCCCCAAGACCAAGAGTAGTTGGACAATACAAAATGGACTCCATGATTTTTTACTGCACTTTTTTGTTTCAGCATTTTTTTTGTCTTGTTGGATTATGTTTTCTAAGACAATTTGTTTGCTTTGATTTTCAATTTTTGTTGTTTTTTTTAAGAAAAACATGAAGAAATAACATGAATTTGGGGGGATATGGAGCTGGGAAAGATCTGGGAGGATTTGAGTCAGGGGGAAGAATATGATCAATATGTTGAATGGAAAAATAATGCTGAAGGGGCTACTATGGTTTGGATCTTCCATGTGTGAGGCTCACATTTTGAATACATGTTCTTCAGTCGGCAGTGAAATTTTGGGAAGCTGTAGAGCCTTTCAGACTTAAGGCTTAGCTGACAAAAATAGGTGACAAGAGATGGACCTTTGAAAGTTCTAGCTTGGACCCTGTTTTCAGCCTCCCTGTTGGCTTCCTGGTCCACCATCATGTGAAAATCTTCTACTGAATACTGCCACATCGCAGCCTGAGTGTCTCTACCTGATTTTCCATCAACCATGGACTGAAATCTTCTGGGTGTGAGGAAAGAGTAAATCTGTCCTTTTTGAAGTTGTTCCTACCAGCAATACCAAAGGAACTCCTACAGAAAAGCCAACACCAAGAGAAAGGAGGAGGAAGGCCTCCAAAGCACACGGAAGAGCAAATGATATAAGAACAGCTTTGATGTTTTGAAGGATTTGAAATATGATAAAGAAAAAAATCTGCTAGGTTGGAAGGAAAGTGAAAAAAAAGAGAAATTGAGAGTTGTAAGCAAATATTTTCATATTCTTGACTCGTAAAGTAATGGAGTTTTAGCATATGCCCTTTCTTAGTATACTTTATTAATGTAGTCCTATTCAAAACTACATTCTGAATATCTGCAAATCATTTTGTTATATTATAATAGACACATTGTTAATAAAAGTTATTTATATTTATATAATCTTTTCATGTTCTTTATTCTCCCCAGACTCAACTATAGTGACAAGAAACTAGGGCAAAAGCAAATTCAATATTCCCTTAAAATGAAGGCAAAATGAAAACCGATCAACTGAACAAAAGAATTCACAAAGCAAGATTGTACTGTGCAGTGGCCATTCAGCAAATTGACCATTTTGCATACTGGATTCTGGAAAAGTGCTTTGCAGTTCTGTAAACTCTGAATTATTCTAACTCTGCCTCTTTGAACCTTAGACCCTCTCGGAGGACAAATGGGGTGGAGCCCAAGGCCTCTGTAACTCTAGTAAACAGTGTTTGTAGAAATCACAAGTTTCATGACCTGGAAGGCCTGGGTTGTTTAGATGAGTAAGCAAAACTTAATAAAACTCAGATTCCTGAAAACCAGTAAAATAGGAAAGGACCAAATACAATAAATACATGAACAAAATGTAAAATGAAACCTACTGTTTTGTATAATCTATATATGCAAATAAAATGAATGAAAAAAATCAAAAAGGACTGAGGAGGTTGAAGAAAGAAAACCTAAGAAAGGAAGGCTTTCACCTGATTTTGAATTGCCCCAGGCTTTACTTCAACAGTGAATTTCCAAGTCACTGTTGGGCTCCATTGTTATATAACAGGAGAGTGGGCACACAAATAGAGCAAAATGGAGCCGCTTATCTCAGTAGCAAAATATATTTGCCAGAAAAATCCAAAAATAAGCTTTGTTTAATTTGTATTTCTTTAAGAAGGAAATCAAACTGTGTCTGACAAAGACAGATGCAGATTTCCAGAAGAACAAAAGCAGGAGAAAATGTGGAAAGAAAATTGAAGCATGTATCATGCCTGGGTATAAATGGGAAGATAAATTTTCATAACTGTGTTAGTGTCATGGAAAATACATTAGCGCCGGGATGGAGACCCGTACCTGCCATTAACGAAGTATGGAGCAGGGAGAAAGGCATGTGATCTTTCACATCCTCTTAAAAACATGTGACTGAAACAAAACAAAACAAACCCTTCTGGTTTGACTGTAGAAGGGTTGTTTAGCAGAAATTTGTGGTGGCCATAGGGCATCCATTAGCTGTGACCTACTGTGCTTTCTTTATCTGTAGCTGAGCCTAACCTGGCTTGAGAAACTTTAGATTTTATTTTTTATGTTTCATGTGTTTTAGAGAAAAGAGAAGTTTTTATTACTGTTTGAGTTTTTTTATCTATTCTGAATGTTTTGCTTTTTTATATAATGTTTGATATTGATATTCAAAAAACAATCAAATAAATAAACAAACAAACAAACAAACATGTGACTGAGTCAGAGCTGGCAGACCTTTAGCATAGATGTTCTAAAGCTCTGGGAAGTCTAATCCTGACTCTGAACCTCAACCTCATCAGAAGATAGGTAGATGAAGACTGAGTCTAGTGAACACAGTTATTCTTTCAATTAATTAATCTAATTCTTCCAACAATTTCACACACACCTTGATATTTAAAATATTCTTTCATTTCCCCATGTATATTCATTATGCTCCATGAAGACATTTTTATACAAATACATGTTGTATGGTGAACATATGGTGAACCATGTACTCCTGCCTCCCCTTTCTCTCTCATCTCCCTTCCACTTGGACCTTTGGAACAGAGATTTTGTATGAATCACAAGTCTCATGGTTTGCACGTGGTGAGGCTGCGTATGAGTATGCAGAAACTCCACCCAGAGGCCTGAAAACCATTCAAATACAAAGGAGTTCATTAGGACCAGTGGACACTGTCAATCATCACCAATATCTTTGCTGTAACCTCTAGTCGAGTCCTGAGAATCTGCATCAACACGGGGCTTTCAGCACATCTACCGCTGCTAAATTGATAGAGTTTCCTTTCAAAATTCAATCTACCGCCTCTTCTGCATTAGGCTAGTGCTTTCAAGCCTGGGGACCACAGACTTCTGAGAGGCCATGCAATTGCTGGAAAATGTTTGTTGAGCTAAATGCTTGACAAGCCTTATCTGTGAGCTCACTAAAGTGTTATCTTATCTGGGTCCTCATTCCTAAGAGAGGCTGGAAATATCTGGCTAGGGGATTTCAAAAGCCTTTTCTGCTCTGATGTTTTCTGCTGCTAGGCTGTTTCTATAGTCCACTCACTTCCCTTCTACCTCTTCCCTCCTACCCAAGATTCTCTAACTCTGACAAGGACTCTGATCCAAAACAGGCGTTTCTCCATCCCCTGTGAAGTGGCTGAGAAGCAAGTGGTACATTCCATAAACTGGGTCACTGTGATCATGAGCACTTTGTCCTTGAGATGCTCTGTGCCCACTTGAGGGTCATCTACCAAAACTAGCTCCAGGCTTCAGACTTCATCCTCATATTTCAGGTCAGAAGGCTGCAATCACTTTCAAAGTTTTTTCTCAGACTTTCCTAAAAGCTTAATACAGTCCCAGAAACTAATCTGGGAGTTCCCTTTCCTAAGGCAGCCAAGCTTAGCCTATGTTTTAGAAGGTACCCAGACACTATTGCTTACTAGTTAAATGACAAGGAGTCCTTGTCTTCATCCCCTTAACTTTGTCTGCCCAGTAGGTGAGTTGTGGTGGTTAAATAAGATAATGCATGTAAATTGTCTGATACAGAGTCTGTTACATAACAATTGCTCAACAAATTATCATTTATCACAACAGATAACTCTGTTGGGGATTTACTATGATACAATACAGATTCTTACAAGTCTGTTAAGAATGTTACAGGCTAGGGGGAATGTGACTTAGTAATATAATATTTGCTTAGCATACACAAGACCAAACCTGGGGCAGGGGAGAGAAAAGGAAAAGAGGAGAGGACAGAAGGAGAGAGAGAGAGAGAGAGAGAGAGAGAGAGAGAGAGAGAGAGAGAGAGATTGATTTTCCTTTCTGCAGTTGGTTGTAAAAAATGCCAGAACTCTTTGCATTTTCTTTCTTCTTTTTGCTGTTTTTTTGAGACAGAGTGTCTCT
This sequence comes from Sigmodon hispidus, assembly GCA_004025045.1. NCBI lineage: Eukaryota > Metazoa > Chordata > Mammalia > Rodentia > Cricetidae > Sigmodon > Sigmodon hispidus. The sequence goes on along the minus strand of PVIH01009408.1, from coordinate 28,921 downwards.
ATGTACCATCTCTAGCTGTCCTGGAACTCACTCCATAGACCAGCCTGGCTTTGAACTCACAGAGATCCACCTTCCCCTGCCCTCCCAGTGCTGGGATCTTCTATTTCTCCACTCTATTTCATCCCTGTTTCTATATATTGGTCAGCTATGTGTCCGTAGCTACCTTATGAACTCTTGACCCAGGTCTCAACAGGCTTTGCTGACTCTATTGATCTTGTGAACCCGCTGGCTGTCATGTAAACAAAACTGCCTTCATCCATTGAGGAGAAAGGCACAGATTTTAAAAAAAGGCATGTGTTCTCAGCTCAGGCTACTTTATACTCACCAGCCAATGTGGCAGTTGACCACATAGCAAGAGTAAGCCCAGCTGAATTCAGATAAACCTGACTCCGAATAATATAACTGCTTAGCTGGTCCCAGCCTCCAAATTCTGACCCATAGAGCTAGGAACAAATCAAATGGCAATTGCTTTAAATCACCAACTTTTGTGTTGGCTTTTTAATAATATAATAAGTCGCATACATTCTCTCTCACATTTAGATAGGCCATGTAAATAACCACCAAAATGTGAGTAGAAAATATCACTTCTATATCCCAGTAGCTCAGCAATTGATATTTTGTCTCACTTCCTCTTCCTTGGATGTAGAGGTTCTAGAAGAGATGTCTCTAATGTGGAAAGGCCTGAATTCCTGAGTTACCACATGGAAGAGAGCCACTCCCCAAACACAGTCCCATGGAGCTTTCTGTAACCTAGTAGTAAACTTTACTTGTGGTTAGCCACCACCATTAAATGATGTCTATGTTATGGTAGTTGGTTTTACCTTAACCAGCATGAAGGAATTGTATGAATTATCCCCACTTAAAATTAAGCATGAAAACAAAGGGCAAAGATGGCATTTATAGAGGCTAGTGTGTATTTAGATGTCGATAAATATCCAGAACAGCTTGACAAAGGTATATTTGATAGCATCTTACCAAAAATTAGGCTCCTTCAGTTTATCTTATAGGAGAATCATCCATAGAGGACATTTGAAATGCATACCATGTAGTTTGAAAGCAAGAGGTGGACTATTTGGGGGATGAAAGGGGACCAGAGCAAGAGAAGAAAGGAAACAGAGGAAGGAAGTGAGAGAGGGGATGAGTAAGAACAAATAATAGTGGCACAAATAGATGAAAACGCTATAAGAAAGCCCACTAATGTACATGCCACTTTAAAACATGTCACTTTTAAAAGCCTAACAAATAAGTAAATAAATTGAATGGGGTCTGATCCTCAAAGATTTTAATCTGAACAATCAAGTATAGAAATCCAGGGATATTTTCAGCTAACTCCCTGAGAAACTCTCTGCCCACGACATTTTTTTTCTTTCAGTCTATAGTAAAGAGTAACATTCCCAGAGAACTCTGTATAAATAGTAAGTGAATTCCTGGGCAGATGGAAGCCAAATCTGAGGCTAGGGTTAGTGAACAGTGCCGCAGCAGTATTCCAAGCAGCTAGCAAGTGGGTCCTGTGGAGCACCCAGCACACACGGCAGAGGATGCCACTGAGTCCACATGAAAAGGTTATCTAGCCTCATCATGGAACAAATGTGCTGAATGTGACTAGTTTGCTTGCATTATGGTAGCAGAATGTTTTCAGGTAAACAGATTGTGGGAACAGAGCACAACAGCAAACCAAACTGTGACACTTTAGGGGATGCTCCGGCTGTTCTTGCCTCCTTACTTTTCCTATTCCAAATATTTAGAGAAAGCAGTACTCCATATCCATCTCCAAAACAGCACAGAATTGTTTCAAAATAAGCACCGGGGACAGCTGCATTCTTTGCCAAAGGCCAGTTCAATGAGCAAACCGCTGCCCTCTTCTAGTAGATGTCATTTCTGAGGACAGAACAAGGACAAGTGGGCAGAAATTTTGAGAAGGCAGAAAGCAGCCCTGCCAGAACAAAGAACATTTGAAAACTGAGCAAATGAAATAGGCTGCTTTTGAGACAGTCAAGAATATTTGAAGGATTTAAGCCAAGGCTGGATGTACTTTTGTGTATTTACCAAGCTCTGTTTGTACCTACAGAGACAAATAAGATGAAGACAGAGTCCTTGGCCTAATCATATTTAGCAGATGAGATGGAAAAATATATCCATGGTTATATCATGGTACAATGAGCCTATGATTTTAGTGCACCTGGGTACTGCAAGAACCCAAAATATGTTCTGATTTGGACAGAAACATGGGGCAAGGCTTCTTAGAGGAAATGGTTTAAAAAAATTGAATGACATTCTGGGCAGATGCAAAAGCACAAGTGAGAGCTTGGAGACGTGGACCAGGATAGAGGAGATGAGATGAGGCCGTAAGTTCTTTAGAAGGCAGAAGATGCTGGAGGAAGAAGGAGGCAAGATAGAGGCAGGATAATGAAGACACAATCATACTTTTGGTTGTGAGAAACTTTTTTCTCTAAGGGGAGAAGGTTTAGTTTTAGCTTGAAAAAGAAGATGCTATTGGAGGTTGAGTTAAGTCCTTTATAATGATAAATTACTTGAGTCTAGAAAATAATTTGTTTCTTCCCAAATTACTTTCTAAGTTGATCATGCATAAATAAAATCAGGGCAGTTTTAGCCACAGTCAAGCATTACTAGAATTGTGGTATGTGGGGGCTGGAGAGATGGCTCAGAGGTTAAGAGCACTGACTGTTCTTCCAGAGGTCCTGAGTTCAATTCCCAGAAAAACCACATGGTGGCTCACAACCATCTATGATGAGGTCTGGCGCCCTCTTCTGTAAAACTGTATGTATAATAAATAAATAAATAAATAAATAAATAAATAAATAAATAAATAAATAAATTAAGAATTGTGGTATGTGAATGATATGCTAACTGCAGCTCCAAGAGAACTATATTAATCCCTTCAAAAAGCAACATCCCCAAATAACAAAACTCTACCTTATAAACAGCCCATCACCTCTTAGTGCATTATCACACTAGGGACCAAATTTCCAGCACATGAGCTTTTGGAAGACACATTCCAACCATACACTAACCATAGCCATGTTTATCAGGAGGCTTCATCAAATCCGCTGCAGAGAAGGCCCTTTAATAAGAGAATGTCAGTTCAACTAAGGAGAACTGTTTGGTGTGGAGCACTGAGTACTCGGGTGACAATCTCTGGATAGGTCATCAGAAAGGGAATGCAGGTCCCATCTCTGTAGAACTGCCTAGCATAGGTTTCAGCTTCATTCTCCTCCTATTATCTTCCAACTCTCCTCTTCCCTTCCACTTCTCACATTGCAATCTATTGCAATCTAGTTTTCATGTTCCAGAGTCTAGTTATGTAAAAGTAAACACAAGTATACTTCTTAAAAATTTTGTATGTATGAATATTTTGCCTGCATGTATGTGTACCACATACATGAAATACCAGTGGAAACCAGAAGGGGGCAATGAATCTCCTCAAACTGGAGTTACAGATGGTTGTGAGCTGCCATGTGGTTGCTGGGAATTGAACCCAGACCCTTTGCAAGAACAACAAATGCTCTTACTGCTGAGGCATCTCTTCAGTCCCATAAGTACATTTGATTATGTAATATTATGAACAATTATATTGACACTCAAGAGAAACCTTTGGAATGAGAGAGAATATCTCTTCTCCATAATAAATAGTTTAAAGGCGATATTTTAGTGAAGTGAGTTTTATAAGATATTTATTCTGTGACAATCAGTAGATTAATGATGCATAAAATTGACAAAATCACACATTTAACTGGCAGACCCCTCTATATCCCATTTTACCTGTTCAGTGCCCCCATAATAATGTTGGTTCCTGAATTACCTGTCTTTCTACAAGACCATAGGCTTCTCTTGTCTTGTTTAATCTGTGTATCTTCAAAGTAAAGACACCAAGTAAGTATTCAACTATTTTTGAATTGTTAGAATGGATATTACAAAGGAGCATATTAATATGTCATCTATCAATAGCTGTCTTTTACAGACAGTTACTTGTCTTTCAGGCTCAACAAGGCATTTCCAATCTGCAATCCACAGGCCAAATGCATCCTAGGACACCTACAGATGTGGACCAATGTATTTGTAGATGACAATATCATGTCCTAAAGTCAATAGGCTGGACACCCCTGAAAGAATACTATAACACTGTAACATGGCACTCTGTCCTCCCATAAGAACTGCCCAGAGTGCTGGCAGCTGAGCAGCTTCCTGCTAGGACCTTTCCCAGGGACATCCAAACCTTTCCCAGGGGCATCCAAACATAATGATTGCTTGCTGCTTAGGATCCTCAATAGGAACAACAAAGGCTTTAGTTACCACCGTTCTGCACTCAAATACTTCCCCATCTAATCTTACTTCTCTCACAGGTATTGGTCTTAAGAGCATCCCCCTATCTCTCTACCAGAGTCTGCTTTGTGAGCAACTTGATGGGCAGCACTCTCTAACCTCCATTTCATCCATGTCCTTCTCAGATGTGACCCATAAAGCATCAGTATCTGCCAGAGCCCACATTCACAGCACTGGGGAGTGGAGGTTTTACTATGGAGCTCACAGGATAAGGAAGTAGGGCCACAGTCTCACTCACAGGACATGTTTCTCTTACTGTGTCTCCCTCCTTCCCACACCTCTCCAAATGTATATGTACCTCCACTCAGAACTCATTACAGTCCAGGCTGACAAAAATTCTCACTTTGGGTCCAAAGAAAGGGTAAACTAAACACCATTTTGTTGAAACTGAATCTCTCCGCAGGAAGTGCCTACTTCCAAGACTTTCCAACAACTAAGCACATGGTATCCATTCCAAGTACAAATCCCACACTCCCTGCTGAGAAATTGTCCTACTCCACACAGAAGTCCCCTGGGCTCAGCAGAGGTCATGTAGAACCTCATAGAATAGCTTCTCAAGAGAGCTTCCTATGCTTTGCTGCTTTCAGCCTGCCCATGGCTTCTGCGTTCCTGTGAAGCTGCCTCCCACTGACAGACACTGTCAGTGGGAACACGACTGGAGTCTTCCAGTCAACCAGGGATGGACAAGCATGCAACTGTTTTCAACCCACAGACCAGCAGCCATATGTACCCCAGTATAGATATGAACAGGACTTCCCCCCAAAAAACCTTAATCCTCCTTAAACTATTATAATAATTTTGCAATTTTTGTGTAGCTCTTTTGTATGTCTGATGTCCACAGTAGACACCAGACTCCAGTCACATAATTTTCTGGGCATCATTAGCTTCCATACAGGATAGGCCTTTTCATCTCTTTCTCCATCTGCCTGTGGGACATTCTCTCATGCCCACAAAAAAGAAAGCTTCTCAGGAAACCCTAACATTCCTTTCCACCCCCTGCCCCAGTGAGACAGGTTTTTCTTTGTGTTTGATAGAATCAAAATCAGATGTGTTGTCATCGAGTATAGAGTCTAAATTGCACTCTCTTTGCGTTATCATAACAGTAGATTTGGGACCAAAGCCAAACAGTGGCAATTTCTTCCCTTTAAAGAAAGCTTGCTTTTAAGAATTAAACAAAATCTTCCCTTTTTCACTATCCCCAACACACCTTTGCTAGACCTATAGTACACTATTTTGAGGAATACCTTTTTGTAGAATATTTAGAATACTTACATGCTTCAAAGCAATTTATTTAATGCCTTCAGCAAAAGTAAGTGAAGTAAAAGCTTCATCAAATGTGAAATGAGTCATAGGCCAAACAAAATGAATATGAAACTTGGCATTAAAGAATAAAGATTTCTAACTTCTCCCCTAAAATACACTCAAAGCATAGCTAAAAGAAAGACTATATTGCCTTCCTGAGCATGCAGAGAGTTGATGTCAAGTGGAGATTTGATGGAGCACCCACATATTTATGTCAGCCAGTGTTTCCAATGAACTGGAGAAGAAGCAGCAATTCAAGAAAAGCTTTTGTTTCAGGATGGAGAAAGGTCAAGAACATGGTACATTATTATTCAACAAGAAATGGGCCTTCAGGGGCAAAGAAATTACAAAGTAAACAACTTTACTTTTCCTTCCAAAAACATGAAGAAAAAAAGAATAGGAGACTATTTCAGTGCCATCTAGATGGTGGAATTTGTATGTCTGACAATCTCTGTAGATCTCAAAAGAATGGGTTGAATTTCGGAAGGTATAATGTTGATTACATAAATTTACCCTGAGGAGCTTAAAAGAAATAATTTTATTGGATTGTTTTACATTGCAGTTAGTCCACTAGGACAGGAGTTTCCTTGGTTCTGCTTCCTGTGCAATTAGTTTGTTGACAGCTGTCTGAAATTGGTTCTGCTATCAAGCATAACTACCTAGTGGAGACAGTGATAATAGTGATGCTGTGGTCATGGAAGTGGGAATGACGAGGGTGACTGTGATAGACATGTGATGGCAATGGCCATGGGAATAGTTATATGATAGAGGTGGACACTGTAATGCTAGCACTGGTAGTACTGGTGATGGTAGAAGCATATTAATAAGATGGTGATATAGTGATATTGGTAATGATGTGGTGGTGATATTGATAATAGTGATAGTGGTGATGATAAAGTGGTAGTGGTGGTAGAGATAGGTAGTATGGATAGAAATTTGGGTAGTAATGATATGGTCATGGTAATATAATGATGATGGTGGTAATGTTCATGGTGGTTGTAACAGTGCTAATGGTGTAGATCAGATCAGTGTTTTGATGAAATTACATTCTATTCTTAAGGTTCCAAGATCCTAGAACCCATTTTTATTGTCTAAGAATCTGACACATTCATATCACATATTTTGATCAAATCCACTCTCTAGTCCCTCTTCTCAACTTCTTGAACTCTTTTTTTTTAAACCCACTGAGGCCAGTTAGTACTGCCAGTATGTAAATGGGTTTACACCTGTCAGGGACCACATCTCTGAAGAAAACTGATGCTCCCTATCCCAGAGCTATAAATTGATAATATCTCCATAGTTAAGAGTGGGACCCCCTGACTACCTCCCCAACCAAGGCTTGGATTTTGTCTGCTTTGATATTGTATAGTTCTTATATGTGCATTCACAGCCACTCTGGCATCAGCCTAGTAATGGCCAGGAAACAGTTTCACTGCAGGCATCCATTACCATTGGTTTTTAAAAATCTTCTTTCTGCCTTTTATTATTAGCTCTGTGCCTTGTAGAGGGAGGAAAGAATGATTTGTGATACAGATAAACCATTTAGAATTGAGAACTCCACAGTCTCTTATTCTTTGAATATTAACCAGTTGTGGATCTTTGTATTAATAGACATCTACACACAAAAAAAGCTTCTCTGATGAGGACTGAGAAATGCACTAATCCATGAGTATAAATATAAGAACCTAAAGGCAATTAGAAATATAATAGTATTAGATTCTTCCCTGGGACTTATGACCTAGACAGCCTCCACTTTGGAGAGCAGCTAACAGTACCAGGCTTTAAATCCAAGTAGAAAGTGATTGGTAACTCCTACAACATTTGTGCCACTGGTATACCAGTGGGTATATCTTGGCAAGCCAGTTGTCATATCTTGCAGAGTTCTTGTGGATAAAGTTGATTTTTTTCTCCTGTGGTACAGTACATGGCAACTTTTAGCACTAGGAAAGCTAGCCAGTAAAAATAGAGCTTTCAGGTTGGTATCAGATTATTTATCCGTATCCTATGAGTCAGGTATTTGGGATCTTCAATAATGGAGTCTTATCACTGTTACTGGTTGTTTTTTACTTGTATTCTTTTGACTCTTGAGTCTTTTGGGAGACCTTCCACACAGCTCCTAAATAAATCATACATGGAGGCTTATTCTTAATTATAAAAGCCTGGCCTTAGCTTGGCTTGATTCTAGCCAGCTTTTCTAACTATAGCTTATCCCACCTATCTTTTGCCTCTGAGATTTTAATTTCTCTATTTCTGTACCCATTTCTTTACTTTTTACTCCAGACTGGCTGTGTAGCTGAGTGGATGGCCCCTCTAGTCCTCCTCTTATTGTCTTTATCTTTGCTCTTTCCTCTCAGATTTCTCTTTCTATTTATTCTTTCTGCCTGCCAACCCCACCGATCCTTTCTCTTGCCTTGCTATTGGCCATTCAGCTCTTTATTAGACCACTAGGTATTTTAGAAAGGCAAAGTAACACAGCTTCACAGAGTTAAACAAATGCAACATAAAAGAATGCAACACATCTTTGCATCATTAAACAAATGTTCCACAGCACAAACAACTGTAACACATCTTAAAATAATATTCTACAACATACCATCAAGTCATAAAATCCATTTCTGAAATTCTTTTAATGAAGACTCAACTCCCTGTTCTTAACAAAACTTTATTGTAACTAATAAGACAGACAATAAGCAAAATAAGTAAAATACAACACTGTTCAGAGTGATGATAAAACCTCAGGAAAAAGGCAAAATGGGAGGAATACAGGCAAATGGGTAAGAGATGTGTGTGGGAATTGATGTTTTCATGTGGAATTGTTTAGTTGGATGTTCAGCAACTATTTTGGCTCTCCAATTCCAGTATTGAAAAAATTTCATTCCCTGTCATTCCTCAGAAGCCATTTTGGAAGTTTCAATGAGATATCTCCCATAGTCTTAGGAATTTCAATATTTGGTTCCCGCTGGTGGCATTCACTGTTTTGGGTGGCTTAAGAAGTGTGGCTTTATTAGAGGAGATATGTCACTGGAGATGAGCTCTGAGAGATAAAAGACTCACACTATTTTGAATTCATTCTCTCTACTTTGTGCTCCCAGTCAGATCCTGCTCCATTTGCCATGCGAGCCACATGCTATTTCTCTCTGCCATCAAGGATTTGAACCCTCTGGAACCATAATCCCCAATATACTTCCTTCTGTATGTTGCCTTTGTTGTAATAGATAAATAATTAATACAACCATCTACCATTTTTTGAGCCAAGGCCTTTTATTGACCTGGAATTTTTTAAGTATGTTTGACTGGTTGGCTGACCAGCAAACACAGGCAACATGCCTGTCTCTGCCTCTACAGTCTTACAATTACAAGTACATAATCCATACCTAGAAATTTTACTTTTATAGGATTAGAACCTAGTTATAATAGGAATTATATATTAGGTTATATAATAGGAAATGGATTATAAGGGGTCAAGCTCAAGACCTCACACATGCCCAGTGAACACTTTGTAGATGGAACCATCTCTCCAGTCTTTTCATTATTGTTTGACTGCTACATTCGACATTGCTCTAGGAATTAGATCTCACTGAGCAGCAAGAGAATGAAAAAAAAAGACAAAAAGGCAGACACAGAAAAGCTGTGATTAAGTGGACAACACTCTCTGATGGAAAAACCACAGCACCCCAGTATTGAACAAGGAGGTAGGGATATTGCCTACAGTGAAACAGGGAGGCACAGGCTATAGTATACAGATAAACAAGGATATAGGTTTAAGTGAATCTTAGTAAGAAGAATCTATAGGGCAGAAGTTCTTGGGCTATAATTATCCCAGGTGTGGGGAGACAAAGCTATAGTGGAGATTTTCTGCAGATATTATTAACATTTGCACTTGGACCAGGAGGAAAGGCTTTGTCATTTTCCTGTGGGTCAGAGGCTATAGTATCTTTGACATGGTCATTCTCATGTCAGCAACAAACATTCGCTCAGGATTTTACTCAGTTAGGGCTTCCTCCGCTCCCCACAGTTTTCTTTGACAAACAGAATGGCAGTGGAATGTTATGGGAGCAAAGACCTTAAATTGCAAATATGCCTTGGCTTTGTGCTTGTGTGCTGATGATACCCACTAGAATATGCTCTGGATAACTACTACTCTTCATCCTGGGCCTGCATCCAAACTCTCATTGAACAGACTTGTCTCCAGATCCCAGTTTAAATAGCAGCTAAATCCAAGCTAAAGTAACCACAGATCAATAAAATCTCAGCTAAACTCACACATCTGTAAATTAATTCATATTGTTTGTTACTTATGGGAAGGGTGGTTTGTTATGCACCAAGGCTGTAGCTCACAAACACAGAAGACTGAGTGAGTGAATGAGTGATTTGGAGGACAGAGTCTCATTATTTATATCCTAGTGTAGCCGGGGACTCATAATGTATCCAAGCTAATCTCAAATTCACTGCCCTTTTGTCTTAATTTCCTGAAGACTGAGATACAAGTGTGTGTCCATCATGTCAGGCAACAGTAATTAGTTGCAGTAATTAGTTGCAATTTGAAATAAGTTGGTCATGGAAAGCTTATTGGGAAAATGGTATCTGTAAAAAGATAAAAAAGGAGGTAATATAATGCTAGAAAAAATATGGGTAACTGGTGAAGGATTACCCCAGGCACCTCTGATCAGCACATGCAGAAGCTCTGAGATGTGACTAGAAATGACATGTTCAAGCAATGGGACTAGTATGTGTAGAATGAAATAAAAAGAGGGCAGAAGTGATCATTGATTAAGTTGAAGAAGTAAAGGGATATGAGGCAGATGGTTTAGCACCTTTATAAATCATGATCACATTATTGGGACATCATTAGAGGGTTTGAAAGAGACTGTGACAGATAATTTGAGTTGTGTTTTGGAAAGTTCTCTCTGATCTTAATGTAGGTAGAAAGTAAGCTTTAAAAAAGAGGAGAAAAGGTATGTGGGAGGAAGTTTCAGCAGTGACTTGTTATCTTGGACCATCTCCATCTACCATGGGATGGCCACCTAGTACCAGAAGAAGCTATAGCCATTAATAGAAGGTACAGTGGTGGTGCTCTATCTATAAGTAACAATGGAGATGAAGGTTTCCAGTCTCACATCTGCAATCTGTTGCTCAGCACAGAGAGTGCTGTCACTCGATCCTATTATTGTTTGGGGTCAGAGTGATTCAGGAGAAGGAGATCTTTTCAAAGCAGCTCAGGCAGACACAAATACAGCCTGACAGCCCAGCCCAGCCAGTTGTGTGTGTGTGTGTGTGTGTGTGTGTGTGTGTGTGTGTGTGTGTGTGTGTATCCTTCTTTCTTTGTCTCAGTTGGCAATACAGCTTTTATTCCCAAGCCTCAGATGAAGAGTTGGTCTGGATAGGGAGAGAGCAGCTGCTCTTAGTGTTTCATGGTAGTACCTAAAGGCCTGGAATTCCCACACTGTAAGCTCTCTTAGTTTCAGTTATCGTAGGCTCCACTTGGAAAGAATTGGTCCTGCTCAGACATTCAATAGTTACCTCCTTCATGTCCTTAACCTACTACTTCCTGCTTCTCTATTTGGCCTTGGAGTTCTGTAGAGTAATAAAAGATTCTAGAATTTTCTAAATTCTTTAGAAAACATTACTGTTTTTCTTCAAGATTTATTTAATTATTTAAAAAGTCATATAAAGGGGGTGTATAAGTACACACACATATGTATATGCTGGGAGAGCATACTGTTCTAAGTATTTATTTATTATTATCAAAAATATCCAATGATTATTGTTTCAGTATTATTAGCTTTTTAATATTGTGTTCCTTGCCTTTTCCCTCTTGGCTCAAGTTCAAGAACTCAAAGAACATGTTTTAGAAGAGAAGATAATATTTTCAAATCAAAAGATTCCCTAGGATAAATATATCTATTTGTAAAAATATTAGAAGAGATTTGCAAATTGAACTAAGTTGACCTTAATTCCCTCTTTATTCCTTAAAGTGACCCATAAGACAAAAAAGGAACATCATAACAAGATACCACAACAACAAAAATACTTTGTTTCCTATTAACTATTTGCCAGGTTTAGAGAAAGACTCTGTCCTGACCTTCTGTGGCCACCCATGTGAGTGGATTTGGCTGGCCTCAGAGCTGACCTCAGAGCCTTTAATGGAGGGTTACTATGACAACAGGCTCCACCCCAGCAGAGGGAGCCTGAGAAGGCTTTCAGCCAAAGAACTCCAAATGGGAGTGTCCTATGGTATGGGGAAAGAAAAGGGAAAAGGCAGAAATATAACTAAGGAAAAAGAGCTTTGAGAAGACAAAAATGGTCTAGACTGTGATAACAAAGAGACCCGGCCTCCTGGGAACTCATGATGGGGGTCCTGTGTGTGGCAAAGTTATCTAAACCAATTACCCAAGACACCAAAAGTCACCATACAGGGCTTATTAGTCAAAACAGAAGGCAGAGGAAATGAATCTAACTCCATCAAGAAGCTAATCAGGTGCTCGGAAGTCATAAAGTCATTCTGGAGCATCATAGCAGTCTGGGACTGGAGAGGGGACTCTGGGGAATCAGCTGAGACACCTCATTTTACAGATAAGAAAACTGAGACACAGTTTTAGAGGTTGTCAAATGTAACCTCTGGGATAGACCTTGAGGGATGGAATTGCATTTTTAAAGTAGCATATAGCCAAATACAAATGACTGATTGGAGGCATTGTAGAATTCTTTTTTAGAAATAAAGTTGAGTCATGTAAAAGGCCACTGAAGAATCTCAAATGTCTTGTGTACATAGTATGTGAAAAGTGAGTAAAACACCAAGGCAGTGCATTGTTCTGTTAGGATTAATTTCAAGGGTGGTATTTGAGGACAGACTGAAAGCATACAGCATTTGGCAGGACCTGGTGGCACTTGGGAGGCAGAGGCAGCAAGATTGCCACAGGATCAAGGTCAGCCTTGAATCTACATGGTAAGAATGTGTCTTTTTGGTTGTTGTTGTAGTAAAGTATAAAGCCAGAGAGAAAAAAGAGAAAGGAACTGTATAGTTCTCCGTAGCTGATGAAGGACTTGACTCTCACAGTTCAATTTCCAGGACATACCATGCATTTTAATATACAATTTTTAATTCCATAAATATATTTTGCTCATATTGACTCCATCTCTCCCAAATCCATCCCCACTTCTCCACTCACTCCCAATTTCATATACTCTTTTTAAAATAAAAATTAAATAATGCACCAAGTCTTGTTTGTGCTTCCAATAAACTCAGATTTAAGACCACCCAGGGGCCACACCACTAAAGAAAACTAACCTCGCCTCACCCCATAAGCCATCAACTGTCAATGGCTTTTCAATTAGGAGTGAAGTCTCCTAAGCCCCTCCCTGCTCTATGCTAGAATGTTGATTGGCTTGATCTTGTGCAAGTCTCTTGCAGGCAAATGCAGCTATTGTTTATATATATATACGTAATAAAGTCTTTTTTATCCACGTATCCCCTTGCTCCAACTCCCTGCCCCCTCCCAACCCTTCCCAGTCACTCTTCAGCCTGCCTCCTCCCCATTCCTCCATCTCCTTCCCCAAAAGGGCAAGAAGTCCCAAGGTGGATCAGCTCAGCATCCACTCCAGGCAGGTCGGATTTTCTCATCCTAATATCAGGGGTTAGGTGTTCCTCTGGAGGGAATGGGCTCTGAAGTGCTAGTCTATGCACAGAAACACAGACTGAACCCTCCCCTTGAGGATCCACATATTGCCCATGCCAGTGGACAGCTGCCAATCCTTGGAGGGCTTAGTTCTTTTTCCTAATGGTTCCCCAGTGACTTTTCTTGATTCAGTGAGCTCCCCAGAGCTCCAGCCAGCCATAACTGTAGGAAATTTCCTCATAAGCTCTATCTCCTTGCTCATACACACTCTCCTCCCCACCTATCAGCTGGACCAGGGACTCAGCCCAGTGCTCAGCCATGTATCCCTGCCTCTACCTCTATTCATTATTGGATATAAGTTCTGTAATGACACTCAAGGTGGCTATTCATTTGATTATAGAGGAAGTCAAGTCTAGGCAACACCTTCACTATTGGTTGGAGACCTAGCCAGGGACATTCTGTAAGGTCTTGGAAGTTTCCCTAGCACTCAGTCTTTTTCCAACCCCACATTGGCTTCCTCTATTAAGATCTCCATCTCTTTTTTCTCTCCCTCCTTGTTTTTCCTCTCACTCAAATGCAGCTATTGTGACTTCATAATTTCACCCATCTTGTTATATTCAGAAAAACACAGTTTGGCTCCAGTCCCCCCTAGTCTCTTGTTCTTAGAATATCTTTATTCCTTTGCTCCCATGCTCCCTGGGCATTTGGGGGTGGTGATATAGGTGTATATGTTTAACTGGGAATATCTGAATAATCCAAGAAATTAGAAAGGGGACATTGGTGGGAAGGAGAAAGAAAGATCTTAAGGGAGAGGGATAGTACAATACAGATGATATGAATGGGACCAAAAGAAGAGAGGTTTAGGTGAAGAAAAGGGTGGGAGAATAGGGCAGAGGGAGTATGGGGAAAAGAGATTAATGACACCCAAGATGTCATATGGAAACCCACTATTTTACAAGCGATCGATCGATCGATAGATAGATAGATAGATAGATAGATAGATAGATGAGTTTAACTGGAGTTTCCCTACATAGGAGATAATATTCCTTTCAAAAGTTGTAGGTTTCCAAATAAAAAGCCCAGTACTAGATGTGAGATACATACCTTTGAGTTACTTACTAGTCAGAGGTATCCCAGAAAAGCCATAAAAAAATATAGGCTCTTATCATTGCCCTTAGTTGCCAACCACAATTTTATGGTAAGACCCTATTAATGAAGACAATACATAATTTGGTCACAGGACATAGACAAATCAAGTTGGTACTGACCAAGAAGCTTCCTACCTGATGGTCAGCTACCATAGTGCCAGAAGGTACTATTTAGGGCTTCTGAGAGAAACAGCCATCAACAGTTTTACTCAGTTATGAACTCTGTGAATTACAATGATGAGCAGCATGACAAGATATGTCTACAGGAGCCTTAGAACCATAGATGTTTTGGGGTCAACCAACCACTTTCTAATTGGTTTCAAGGGCCACTCCACAAGAATGCATTCCTGCTACTGTAAATATGACCAGGAACCCATGGTTTGGGAGCTCATAGGTCCCAGGGGTGAATGACTACTATTATTCCACAAAATGGACAAAATATCAAACTGCTCATCAAGTTGATACATCTACATCCTCTGATAAATATAGCTCTAAGACCTCATCAGAAGAATTCTTTTGTGCAGTGGACAGTGATAAATGCAAAGGCCAACAGTGATCAAAAGGCAGAGAATAAGAATAATTGTCAGTGGAGTGATCAGCCATTGTGGCCCTTTAGTCAGCCACTGCCCATTGTAATTGACCCTGAGAGTT
The DNA here is from genome assembly GCA_004025045.1 of Sigmodon hispidus. Classification (NCBI taxonomy): domain Eukaryota; kingdom Metazoa; phylum Chordata; class Mammalia; order Rodentia; family Cricetidae; genus Sigmodon; species Sigmodon hispidus. Next base: position 13,863 of record PVIH01009408.1, on the reverse strand, counting down.
TCATGTTCTTTGTTTTATTCTAATCACTTTGCAAAACAATACTCAAGAAAAAAATAAATAATTATTCCAATGTTACATATCTTGTAACAAAAGTAGGTCTCTGAGACAATGGGTCCCATGCTCTTCCCAAATCAGAAAAAGTTACAGATTGATAATTAGATGACACAAGCAAATAATAGAAATAGTAACTATAAATGACACAATAATGCATGAGTGAGGACAATTACTGAGTAAAACACAAGATGAAAATAACTGCTGACCACCAAAAGAGAAAGGGAGAGAAAGAGAGAGAGAGGGAGGGGAGAGAGGGGGGAAGGAGAGAGAGAGAGAGAGAGAGAGAGAGAGAGAGAGAGAGAGAGAGAGAGCAAACCAACAACACAAGAAAAAAAACCAGCGACTGGAAATGGAGTAGTTCTCACATCAAATATTGTTAAATCATAAATAAGATAATAGGACAGAATCAAAGATATATACAGAACTCCATATGAGAAAGTCTATTTATTAATTAAAATGAATTAGAGAAGAATCTCTTTTGTGAAAAACATTGAAATAACACCAAAGGATTGCAGGTAGGAGAAAGATAGTGCTGACTGTCTTAAGCAAAGGCAGAATAAAAGGGTAAGCTATAAGAGGCTAATAGAATTTTTTAGAAGCTGGAAAAGAAGACTTGGACATCAGTAGGACCCAGGTTCTTGTGAAGCAACAGAAATGACAAGCTTACCACATATTTTCCCATATTTTGCTTATTACTACCATATGCTTCATTCTAAACTTTCCCTGTCTTTGTATACCTCATTTAAGATTCAGCATCCTAATCATGGCTGTACCAGCCTTCAGATGAAAAGTCTAAATCAAATGTTACATAGATATGTGGATATGTATATGTGTGTGTGTGTGTGTGTGTGTGTGTGTGTGTGTGTGTGTGTGTGTGTAAGACATGAAAGTGGAAAGGGGGCTGTGAGATCAGAGGAAAGGTCCAAAATATGGAGAGGATAATAGGATATACATGATACGAAAGTAGAAAAGGGTTCTATTTGGGAGAGAAAGACAAACATGGGGAAAGGCGGTTGGGGGAGCAAATATGAACAAAACACAGTGGTATATTATGTCAAAGATGGCATGATAAACCAAATATTTAGTGTACTAAATAAATAACATAAAGTGAAGTAAATCTTGCTGTACCTGGAAGCAGATAGAAGTAAGGATCTTGACACTTTTAAAAGACCATTACCAGGCAACAGAAACGGCTATTGCCCTCCTCCCAAGATTTTTCATAATGAAGATGTATTAGTGCAGTGCTATGTGCAATAACAAACAAGTCCGGGATTTAATGAAGTAACACATTAAAAGTGTGTTCTGCAGCCACACAAATGTTCAGCCCAGGCATTCCTGGTCGATGGTCAGGTTTCCTCAAGGTAATTTGCATCCCCAACTTTTCCCATGTTGTAGCTCCACCCTTTCTTTGGGCCTTGCAATCTTTTGCATCCAGCTGGAAGACAAATATTACTTAAGCTCCTTGACCCAGACATGACATTATAGCATGATTGTTCCCATGCCATGAACAGTAACAAACCATAGACTCTGCTATTTGTAAGAAGGGAAATGTAATTCACAGAAGGCAGCTGCTTCCACCAATACTCCTGTAAGCTGCAAGAAAGAACCTGAATATTCAGTGAACAATGAGTTGTGTCTGTTATGGAAGACTTCTTACAAATAGAAATGGGAGTGAGTCAGCTGTGCGCCAGCCAAAAGCTAACATATGTTCACTACAAAAGGTATTTCCAGACACTTGTAATGAAGCCAGCATTTTAAGTGAAATGAACTTAGCTATACCGCCTTCAATTCCATGGGTCCAGAGTCATCAGTACCCAAGTCTGGAGCTAAGCATGGGCTTCTCTTTCCCATAATTATGTGAGGATGAAATGTCAGTTAATTTGAGATCCTATAGTCATGAGAGAATGGAAAATGAATGCTGACTGGTCACTCCACAGCATCCACTTAAGTTCAAGAGGATGTTAAGAGGCCCCTTCTATTTTCAGGAAGTACTAGTTATTAGAAGTTTCCTTGAGCTAGGGATGGAGCTAAGTTAATAGAGTGCTTGCCCAGAATTTATAAAGCCATCTCCAGCACCACAGAAGCTGCTGTGGTGGCACACACCTGTAAACTCAGCACTAGGGAGGAGGAAGCAAGAGGATTAGAACTTTGAAGTAAACTTCAGCTACATAGTGATTTCAAGGTCATCTTGGAATAAACAAATGTCTCCTAACCACAAGGCTAAATCTTATGCCTGGGTTTGCTCTCTTGAATGCTATAGCATAAGCCTAAACTTTATTCCTTGTAACATATTTGGTAGTGTTGTAAAGATACTAGACAATATCTAAAATAAACAGATTATCCTACAGACATACAAGGAATTTTCTTGCTTAATTGAGATTCGAAGACCTGCCCACTATGGGTGGTACTATTCCCTAGCTGGGATTCTGAACTGTATAAATGGAGAATGGAAACTGAGCAGCAGCATGCATTTATAGTTCTCTACTTGTTTGTGGATGTGATGTAGCCAGCTGCCTTGACTTTCCCACTAAGAACTATAGGCCAAAATAAGCCCTCTTTTTAAAAATTTGCTTTTTCTGGTTATTTTATCACAGAAGCAGGAAAAGAAACTAAAACTAAACTAAAACTAAACTAAACTAAAACATGAAAACATGTTTTCAAGATAGGTATATGGTTTTCTTTCAACTCCCAATTTTCCCCTCTGTAGGCTAAGCTTATAACTTCTCTTATAGCTTATATTCACTTCTTCCTCTGAGTTGCTTCTCATTGCCCTATCACTCTTAGCTTTCACATTTGTTCATGTTCCAGTTTGACAACCCCTTTCAGCAAGGTAATACCTGAATCAGAAAAATAACACATTTCTTCTTCCTACATCCCTCTATTAATACAGCCAATGGCCATATAGTTAACCTGATATCAGATTAACCCTGATATCTTACTACCTTTATACAATAACAGTTTATGTCTTGGTTACATTAAATCCTGATTTGTAAAGGGCTTTCCTATGTGATGTCGGTCATTGACACAGCCTTCTTCCATCTTGTGGCTCTACTGTCCTTGACGCACAGCTCCCAAAGCCACTCTTCATGTGTGTTTGTGCCATTCCAAAATATGAGGGAATGCAGAAAAACATGCATGTAGAGGTGGCATTTGTGGGCCAGACCTAGAAACAGAACATTCCTCTCCTGTTCATATTCTGTTGGCTATAACTTAGTCATGTGACCATTCCAAACTGCAAAGGAAGCTGAAAAAGTAGTCCAGTGTTCCCATGAGCACTGCTTAGCTATTGAACACCTGCATCTCACTGCTATTTTTTGAGCCTGCCATAATTCCACTAGATTTTAATCTTAATGGAGTGCTGCTAAGCTGACCTTCTCTTCCTGTAATTATGGAATAATAAATTATAGAATTCATCTTTTGAACCTCAGAGCAGGGTTCCTCTTTGATCTTGTATGTTTGGGCCTATCACTATCCCTGCTGAGTCTACCTCTTTCTTTGTTTTTAGGAAAGTTTCTCTGAGTGACATGTACCCAGAAAAGAATATTTTTAACTGAATGCAATCTAATTTGTGTACAATCAAGCAATGGTGGTGACCTGTTACAAGGATACCCAAACCCAAGGGAATTACTAATTAATACTTCCAATAAAATGTATGTGTTAACACAGTTATTTTCTATATATTTTCTTACTTTTGTTCTGAATTTGTTAATAGACTGCCAGATACTCCATTTGTGTGGTTTTTGTATTTTAGTTAGCATGTGGAGAAAAGGGGGGGCAATTCAATTGTATGGCTGGATATGTGCTACAACAGTGGGAATTTTAAAAATGAATGTACATCTACATTGCTTTCATTGCATTTAGAGGCTTTGTGGGCCAGGACATTTTCTCTGTGTAGCTATTCCCAACCTATAATGCGAGACATGTAATTAGTGGTGCCTCTGCCTCTCTCTAGCAAGCTCAATCAGACAGAGCCCATCCAAGTGTACTCCACAGACTCTCCTTCCATAGCAAACCAAGGCAGATGTTTCTTATACAAAAACACCACTTTCAACTATTTCCTTTGCCAAACCACTGTCAATGGAACGTGAGTGAATGGTATCTGCTCAAGACCATCTCTCATGAAATACTGGACATAGAGTTGTATGTGGCTAGAATTCTTTTCTAATAAAAGTTTAAAGATGCTTGCACCATATAAGCAAAATAATACCTTGAAAATGCCAGCATATTTAGAATGGTTACTATTAATAAATATAAAACAAAGCAGCTAGCATGTAATTCAACCTCATGGTGTCACAATATTATAGAGCTCAAAAAAATACTTAGGCTTATACATTCAAGAAATCACCAAGCATCTGCTGTTTGCCAGACACAGCAGTAATAGAGTCAAAGATGAATTGTTACATTTACAAAGAAGCTCCTAGGCCAGGAGGAAAGACAAGTACATGGGCATTCTGATGTAACAATATAATAATAGATCTATGTAATATGCAGTGGGAAAATACCAGGAGCAGCATGACCATTTTGGGATGAAGAGACAATTCAATGAGTAAAGTACTTGCTGTATAAGCCTTGAATGTTGAGTTTAAACCTTCAGCATCCATGTGAAAGCCAGATGTGGGTCTTGGGAGATGGTTCACTGGGGAAAACGTGTGCTATGTAAGCCTGGGACACTGAATTCAGATCTCCAACATTCATAAAACAAAACCAACAATGATAATGATGATAATAATAATAATAATAAACATAATAGTATGTGCATTTAATCTTAGTATTGAAGAACAGAGACAGGCAGACCCTGGAGGCTCCCTGGAGAACCAAAGTAGCCACAAGGGTTCAAATTCAGTAAATAAATAAAATAAAAGACAATAGAAAAAAATACTCAGATTCAATCTCTGGCATCCCGGCATTCAGGCACAGGAAGAACATCTGCATACATGTACTTGCATATACACACTCACATACCACACACATTCAAGCAACATGTTGTGGGCATCTCTAGGTCACTCCTCTGGAAAATATAATACCATCCTCCACTCCTAGGAGATGTGACTCTTTTAGCAGCCAGAGTAGCTTGCTGTGAATCTTGACCAGCTCAGAAGATTTGTTCACACTTTATATTTTTTGTGGTTTTATTTATTTATTTTTGAGATTACAGTTTAATTGCAACATTTTCCCTTTCCTTTTCTCCCTCCAAACCCTACCATATGGCTCTCCACACTCTCCTTCAAATTCACAGTCTCTTTTGTTTTTTAAAACTAATTGTCACTGTATGCATATATGTATTTTTACACACACACACATCCTAAACTTTGAGTCTATATATAATGTACCCTGTATGCATGTTTTTAGGGCTGACCATTTGACACTGAACAACCAATAATCATGATTTTACTAGCACCTAGAAGCTAGCTAGGTTTCCAGTAGCAAGCATGGTATTCCTCTTACATCTTACATCAAGGTATTCATGCCACTACTGCAACCTTAAGGGTTATAGTGCCATGTTGGTCATTGATATAGTTTATAGTATCATAGCTGGGTAGGACTGTTGGTTGCCTACCTCCTTTGGAAGCTTGAATTAGCCCCCAAGAAGGAAGAATTCAAGTCAGTTCCAGCTCAGGGGTCTATGGATCCTATTTCTAAAATGCATGCTGTCGTTAGCAATAGAGATTTACCTTCTTCTGGGGGAAGTAACCAAGGGCAACAGTAATAGGCTGTATGCTTGGAGAGTCTCTTATACAACCCTGAACAACAACAAATCATGTCTGGTATTGGATCTTTTTAGAAGATCTTTGGCTCTTGGAGGGAGCATAAACAACTCTCACGAAAAAAGTTATTTAGAATTACATATGTATATTTATACGCTGATTTACATGCATTGTGGTGTTTTATGTAAATAGTTAATAGTATGATTCCTTGTGGCTTTTTCAGACATCCATATCATTATTTTACCTACTTCCCCCTCTAGTATTTACCTCCTTCTCCCTCCTTGGAGGAGCACCCCTTCCCCAATCCTCCATCAGTGTCTGCTATACTGCTATTCCCTTTTACCCTCCTCCCACTTTCTTCTGTATTTACCTCCCCCTTCCTAAGGATCCCTCTTTCCCATTTCCCTGAGAATTTGACTTGTACCCTGTTATTTCCCTCTCAATTGCTCCCCAGTACTCTGGCAATGACCTCATTTTACTTTCCCAGTTTCTGTTTTACTATAGGTTATCTACTCATATCTGAAGATTTGAAGCTAAAAACCTCCAATAAGAGAGAACATGCAAGATTTGTCTTCCTGGTCAGGTTGCCTTACTCAATATGATCACTCCTATTTCCGCCCGTCCCTTTACCTGTAAAGTTCACAATTTCATTTTTCTTTACAGATGAATAGTTTTCTATAGTGTAAATGCGCCACATTTTCACTACCCATTCATCAGTTGTAGGACATTTAGGTTGCTTCCATTTCCTAGCTTTTATAAGCAGAGCAATAATGAACATGGCTGAGAAAGTTTCTGTGCAGTAGAATGTCAAGTTCTCTGGCCATGTGTCAAGGAGTGGAATAGCTGGGTGGTATGGCAAATTTATTTAACTCTCAGTGTTTTATAAACATTGAAGCACCATTTTAAAGAATCTGTCCATAGAGGCAGGAGACATAGCTCAGCAGCTAAGAGCACATATTTACCCTTCTAGAGGACCATTGCACTAGTCCCATAACCCATATCAAGAGGTTCACAACCACCTGTAACTCCAGCTGTGAGGACCTGGCCATATTCTGCTGGCCTCCACACACATGTATGCACATTTGTACACATAAATGAAGTCAAAATAAATATTTTTTAAAAGTTCCTCCTACATTCTTAACACTTAACAGCTCATCTAACACAAACCCCTCATTTTGGAGATAAAGACATCAAGGTCCAGACAGCAGAACAACAAAGTTGAGGGACTCCCAGTGGCTCCGGTGTTGTTGATAATGCTGTGGGATGACAAAACTATAGGAGGGCTAATGCAAAGAGGAGGATGGTCCCTACTCCTTAAACTGTGGTTCATGAATCAGTGGCATCCACCTCATCTGAGCACTCATTCAAAGTTCTCAATCATCACTGGAGATGTACATAATGAAGATCCACATTTTAATCTAATCTATAGGAGTACGTATATAGCCTGAAGTCTCTGAAGCAACTGCTGTAGCATCCATTGGAAATGTCCTCATCCTTTATTTTATCTGCCTACCTGAGCTCATCACTAAATGCAAAAGTTTCTCAAACATGCCAAAAGCTTTCTACCTGAGAAATGTGCCTCTTACTTCCATATGTTCTATGGGGTTAATATCCCAATACCCCAGGCAAATGCTCAAGTAGTTAAGGATAAAAGCAGTGGCTAAATAGCCCCCAGCCATCTCATCTTTTAATAATGAAGTTGATAAATGCTTTGCTGATATTGTTCATCCAATGACACAAACATCTTAGCAAAAGAAAAACTAAACAATCCTGGAAGATTTTTTTTCCCTCAAAGCTGCTTGCCAGATCATACTGGCTCTTATCAAATTCTACTTTGTTTAGATGATTGTTTAGATTGTCCCTGGCACTTTGCCATTCCTCTGCCCCTGTAGTCATCTCCTATGACTTAGTATTTGCCTCAGCATGGAAAAATGGTGCCCACTAACTTCTTGCAAACAGAAAGGCTCCTGCTTCTCCCATATAGGTCCCTGTGTTGCTTTGGGAATTCATCCAACAATCGCTACCTTTCAAAGCCTCAAATCAGACACCGATCTGTCGGAGGCTGAAATTTCAGGGCAGCACTTTCTTTATTTAGGTTAGTTCTTAATCATAGGCTTTGCCCTTCTCCTGTCACACTGACCATAGTCCCTCAGGGTCTCTAACTTATTTTCCTTACCCTAGCAGACCTGCCTTCCACGAATGATGAATGTTGATACTCTGCCACCTAGTGGAAGAACTGGGACTGCAGGATGAAGTTTAAAGGCCAAAAACAAAAGGCTTGATGCAGTAACCACCATATTCTCATGTGAATGCTCATTATCTGCAGACCGCTCTGTACACAGGGGTTCTTTTAACCCCCCCTGACAACTGGATGCTGAATGTGTGATTTGAATTTCAGAGTCTTAAGAAAATTAACTAGGTAATAATGACACAGGGATGAAGCAATAATCTGTAATGAGTGTGAATCAGGGTGTTACACACTGGGTAACCAAAGCCCAGTTGGGCTCTAGATCCTTTGATATGCCATGTGTAATAGACTTCAGATTCATTCTTTTGGTAAATGGAAAAGCTGCAACATATAATCTACTGATTTCCATTCCTGAATGGCAGAGAATTCCCCAGGGGGTGCTAACTCACACAAGGATTTGTACCCAGTGGTGTTAGGCAGGCTCCAACGGTAGGAGAAGATGCCCTCAGGATAGAAACAGATATCTTGAAACAGATATCTTCAGGTTCTGAGAATGAAAATGTCAAGTGCAGTGCCAGAATAAGTTTCTGGTCTTGCTATATTTAACTCCAAAATCCATCTCCCAAGCCATCCATCATGCTGTCTCAGTAGCTTAGCCATGTACAAAAGAGATCACTTGCTCTGTTCCTGCCCAAGAAGCTCATCCACATAGAGAGTGCCCTTCACAGTGGTTAGACTCTAGTTCTCATAGCTGTTCTGACTCAAACTGAATTTGAGTTCAGAGTCATCTGGTTGCTGTAGGGTTTCCACCCATTAGCTGCCAAAGCTCAAGAAAGCCAGTGTAATATATCTGCTTGTGAACATGGTGAATGAAGTAAACCAAAGGCAATAGTCACTTATGGTAAATAAGATGATGCTTCAGTAGGTCTATGGATCTTGGCTTTTTTGGGATACTCCAATATTTATATTAGTGCCTTGTTCAATATCACCAAGATATAAAGTGTTATTAGAGGGATAGAATGGCTTTCTACCAGATAGAGAGACCTATATTTTGATTTGAACTCTTCTACTTACCAGTTTAATGAACTTGAGAGGATCATTTGACCTATGAATTACAGTCTTTTGTCCTTTTCTCTAACAAAATATCTGAAACTAAATAAGTTACTTTAAAACAGGTTTATTTAACTGATAACTTTGAAGATTGGAAAAAATCTAAGCATGGCCCTAGGTCTTATGTCATGGTAGATGGCATCATGATTAGAGTGTATGTGGGGAAAAGATCATGTGATAAGACCAAAAGGCAAAGGTTGGGGAAGAAGTAGTGCTATATTTTTATAACTACCTATCTTCATAAGAAGTAACTGGGCAGCACAAAATGTATGCTAATACAGTGGGTAGCAATCCCAGTGACCTAACCACATCCCATTACACCTCACTTAAGGGTTCACCACCACTCAACACTGTCACAAGGAAGACCAAGCTTTCACCACATCAACCACTGGGGGACCCTCAACATACATAGCCATATCAATTTGCCTACTTTATCCATCAATTGGACCTCTCAATACTTAGTATATTAGGGACCTACCTAGTATACTAGGTGGTGAAACAAACTAATGTGCATAAAACACACCAAGAGAACAGGCTTTGTGTTCAGCTAGTTTATTTGGGAGATCAGAGAAGACTGGTGGGAGGCAGCAAAGGTCAGATGTTGTTCAGCTGGCTACAGTGAGGAGCAACTGACTTGACCCTGCAGAAAACTCCCTGGGAAGCAGCGTCAAACTCCTAACATGGAACTGGCTCAAGCAAAAGTTAAGAACTGAAACTTCTAATGTTTTTACTTACTTTATGTTTGTTTTTTTTAATTTCCTTGCTTTTGTTTTATATTTGTGACAGTCCTATTCTGTAGCCCAGGCTGGCATCAAACCCATGTTCCTCCTGCCAGATCCTCCTGAGAGTTGGGATTATAGGCATGCACACAAGCCTGGCAAGACCTGGAGTACCTATGTACCAGTTCTTAAGCATCCCTAATTGAGGGCCACTCCAGCAGGATCTTAATTCTTCTATCATCACACAGTCATGTATGTGGGAAGAGTCAGGAACAAGTCCATAGACACACAAGCTACCAACAATTCCAAGTGAACAAACACCAGATTATTATAAAAGGACCATGACATCAATCAGAGCACCACACTGCTGCTCTAAGTATCCAGCCTATGGCCATGCTCAGAGTGGCTAGATAAATTGGACCCACTGTCTTGCCCTCCCTACATCACAGCCCTTCAGTTTGTCTCATCTATCACTTTGCTTAGTACAATGTGAGAGACACGCACCATTGTCCTGTGTAATCATGGTCTTATTCTGTTTTCTTGCCTTGGCCCTACTCCTCCCAACACCACGTTCACCTTCAGCCACACCCACTGTTACCCTCTGACACTGTCTTTTGCTCAGCTCCCTCTGCTTTGAGCGCCATTGTTCTTCACTTTGCTATTTGTGGTGCCCATCAACTTCACTTGCAGATGTTGAGAAGTCAGCCTTTGTAATGATACTTCAGAAGTCAACTCTCCCATGACTTATGTTTGTAAAAGCTTTGCTTTTCTCTTGCCTCACAAAAGGTCAAGTTACCCATTCAAAATGAGTATAAGGTTGAAAAACACTGTGATAGACACTGTGGATTGCCCAGGCAATGGCCATCCACCCCCCCTTTTGCTATGCGCACCCTGAAGATTTTTCCACATTAAATTGTTTTAACCCCTCAAGAAAAATGCAAGTCCTTCAAAGAAGAATAAATCTCTCCCCAGAATAAAAAGAAGTGTGCTTGGTGTTTAAACTGAATGAGGATGCCAGCCTCTTCTTTGCAAAGGCCTAGTTTCAATGGTGTCAGGTTCGGCAACTCTGGTCAATGGAATTTAGAAAATGAATGGCCAGTGAAGGTCTCTGAGAAAATTTCATTAAAAAGTTTTTTTTCTTTTTGCCTCTAGGATATTATTTTCTACATATAACACTCCAAAGCATTATAGCCATATTAGAACCGTAAAAGAAACACAGGAGAAAATTAAAACTGTAGAATTATACCCACTATATTGTTAAGCCACTCCACCCTAGAGTCATCCAACCTAATTATTTAATAGCATTTTATTATATGCATGTTTTAAATTTTTATTATTAGTGTGGGCATTTATGGAGTGTCTTTTGGCATGCACATGCCACGGTATATCTGTAAAGAGCAAAGGACAGCCCTTGGGCATCAATTCAATCCTTCCACTCCACTGTGGGCTCCAGGGATTAAACTCAGGTCGTCAGGCCTGAGTGATAATGGTTTCAGTAGCCTTCTTATTTTATATTTCTTTTTCTTTCTTTTTAAATTGTTATTTTGTTATTTTTAATTATGTGCATGTATAAATATGGACAGATGAGTTCAGGTATCCACAGAGGCCATAAATATTCAAGCCCCTGGAGCTGAAGTCAGAGGGGATTGTGGGCTACCTGACACAGGTGCTGGGACCCTCTATGAGAGTAGTACACATGCTCAGCCACTGAGCAACCTCTAGCTCCTTATTTTATTTTTATTTCTTAGACATACACACACACACACACACACACACACACACACACACATATATATATATATATATATATATATATATATATGGTGGTCTTGAACTTCTGATCCTCCTGCTCAGCTTTGGAATTGCCTTCATGTATCACTATGCCCAACTTAAAGCCCATTTTCACTGAATCTTCTATGATTCACAGCCAAAAGCATCTTTAAATGATATAACAAAGCCTGTAAACTTTGGGGCTTAGTATGTTTAAATATCTGAAAGAATGCTTTGACTGCACTGGTAGCCTGGACACAAGTGTTTTTAATCACTCATAGATTTTCACTGGCTTCGGCCACAGTCTCTAGTGTTCACATCATGTTGTGTATGATTCTGTATCAAACAGCCTAAAGAAATACAGAGGCACACTTAAATGAGCCCACCTGGCCTCTGGTTAATGACATACAGGAAAGCTGGATGGAAACTGAAGTTTCCCTATGGTAAAGAGTATGCTAACCAAACTCAATGTTTATGGACATGTTCTGGATAGGCTGAAGAAGTGGTAGTTTATATGTCAGTTCAAACATGATTCCCTTTAAATGAGCAAGCCTATGGCGAACACATTTGGGTTCAAAGAAATTCTTTTATAGATGCTTATATTCTCTTATAAAAAGTCATTAAATGAGTTTGTCTTTAAGTAATCTGTGGATCTCAGGCAGTTTTAAGCAAAATGTTAAGTCAGCCCTGGCCCTGTCCTAGTTGGCCCCCAGAGACAAAATCTACAAGATTTCTCCTTATAGCCATCACTTCTCCCTTTGGAGGAGGGAGGGCCTGGGGAATAGAAAGTTTAAAGAGGTACTCAGATCCTTACTTACTTTTTCCCATGTTTAGTATAATTTGGTAAAAATTGGAGCTTTAAGAATTGAAAAGGACACTGAGAGTTGAGTTTCAAAGGAAGAAAGAAAAAAGTGAGGTGATAAATATTACCTAGACTTGATCACTAAAAGGAAACATTCATTTGCAGGTTTGCACACCCACATTGTCCCATTTATCTTCTCTTAGTACTATTGACACTGACATCCCACTTGAGTTGTGTGTGTTCAAGGTAGCGACAAGCTGAGAACTTGTAATATGTGGGTTACTCTAAGATTATATGATTTATGGTAGTATTTGTCCCAGTAAGTAAAGAAGCATTGATGTTAGTAATATTAGACAATATTTGGAGACCCCTTTATGTATCCTACCACACACTATTCTATTCATGTCTCATGATTAATTTTATACTCATAACAGACCAGCATGATTACTATAATTACCCTCAAGTTATGGAGATGAAACAAAATAGAGAGATGCTAAGCACCTTGCCCCCAAAAAAAAACTCAGCTAAGAAGGAAAAAAAAAGGGCATGACCCCAGGAGTTCTAAAGTCTGTCTTCAGTGTCTACACTTGGAGAAACTATACTATAATCCCTACCAACATGGAACTGGATGTTAATCCCACCCTGCTGCTGCCTCTCTGAGGGCTTGCAAGGTGTCAAGAAATGGGCTTATGCTATCAGGCCAGGCCTTAAATGGGGACTGATCACAGGTTTTAAAGGTAGGAAACTCCACAAAGGAGATTTAAGGAAGTCTCTGGAATTTTCTGTACTCCAGTGGCAATATTTGACTGCCTTCCTTATGTGTTTTTGAGAGTCAAGCACAGTTCTAGTGGATCTAAAGAACAGCCTAGTACACTGAACTCTGTGGAGGACTAACCAAGCATGCCTTCTTTTGATTTTGTTGTTGTGACTTTTACAAGCTGGAAAAAACTTTGCTAAAACTGGTTAAAGGTTTCATAGAGAGAAATGAGGTGCAGAGAAAGACTGGGCACAGAAGCAGGGTGGGGTCACAAAGGAACAGTCGCTACCCTGGGACATTTTTGTATTTCTGAGTGCAAGACATGTAAATATACTTTGGGAGCCCTGGGTGCACCTCAGAGGTACCTAACCTGAGTCTGACAGTTGATTCTCAATTCTTTGGAAGTTTCTCAGTGTTGGTAGATATTAGGTAATAACACTGTAAGGCTAACAAGTGGAGAATTTCAGAAAGTCATATAACTCAAGGGTCAGTTCAGTTTTGAAGTTCCTCTCAAAACAATTCCTTCTTCACTTTCCAATGCTCACTAGCTCTACACTTTTCTGATTTCTTTCTCTGGTACTTACATACTTAAGAGGCTGCAAGGCAAGACTTATCAGTAAGGTTAGCATGAGGATTCAATCAAAATAAACTATGAATAAAGGAAAGGCTTTACTATTGGTCTCAATGACGGGTTTTGTGATCTGAATACACCTGGAGTGGGGAGAGCAGCTTTGGCAATCTGGAGAGATTGCTGGGGG